>VDFB02175002.1:0-11221 GCA_007258455.2 Sequoia sempervirens | reverse complement strand
TGAAAGTTGGTTATGGAATAGGAGGTTGTGTCATGTTAACTTTAATAATATTGTCAAAATAAGTTCCACTAAAGCTGTGAGAGATCTACCTAAGTTGGTGAAA
The DNA here is from genome assembly GCA_007258455.2 of Sequoia sempervirens. NCBI lineage: Eukaryota > Viridiplantae > Streptophyta > Pinopsida > Cupressales > Cupressaceae > Sequoia > Sequoia sempervirens. The sequence continues at coordinate 11,118 of VDFB02175002.1, read as the reverse complement.
CCTACTAATGCAATATGCAAAGAATGTCAGTTGGGAAAGCAAACTAGGATTTCATTTCAGAGTAAAAATCATTGTTCAAATGAATTGTTAGAGCTTGTGCATATTGATCTATGTGGTCCCTCTAAGGTAAGAAGTTTACATTTTACGGGTATTTCATGTTACTCATTGATGATTATTCTAGAATGGTATGGGTTACTTTCTTAAGGGAGAAGTCTGAAGCACTAGAAAAGTTCAAGATCTTTAAAGCTATGGTTGAGATAGAGACATGTTTGAAGATTAAATGTCTGAGATAAGATAGAGGTGGTGAATTCACTTCCAGTGAATTTAATTCTTTTTGTGAAGACCATGGAATAAAGAGACAATTATCTACACCGCAGACCCCTCAAAAAAATGGAGTTGGGGAAAGGAAGAATAAAACAATTAAAGATGTTGCTAGAACTATGATATTGGAAGGAAATGTTCCTCATCTCTATTGGAGAGAAGCTGTGAGTACTGCTGTGTACCCATCAACCGGGTACAAATCAAAGGTGATACTAGTAAGACCCCTTTTGAGCTATGGACTAGTCAAAAGCCTACTGTTAAATACTTCAAGACATTTGGAAGCAAACGTTATATTAAGAGAGATGAAGACATAGGGAAATTTGATGCTAGGAGTGATGAAGGTATCTTTCCGGGTTATTCTACTAAAAGAAAGGCCTACCGGTGTTATAATAAAAGATTGAAGAAAATGGTTGAAAGTGCAAATGACAAAGGGTTGATGATGAAGACTTAGGTACACCATCGGAACCTATGGATGATTGATGATCATGATGGCAGTAAAACAAAAGGAAAAACAAAGTTCGGAGGTTCAAATCAAAGTCACGGAAATCAATCTAAAGTAAATCAAAGAAAATAGAAAGAAGAGCGGTGAAAAGGCGGAAAGAGATAAAGAAGAACGAGAGTTGAAGAACATCCTAAAGAAGACTTTTGAGGGTATGTAAAAGGTGAATCGATTGAAGGTGGGTATAAGGTGATAGAAGGGTGTCCAAACTAGGAGAAAGATTGCAGAAGAGTATTGCTTGATATCAAAGACTAAGCCTACTAGTGTGAATGAAGCATGTAAAGATGAGCATTGGGTTGAAGCAATGAAATTAGATTTAAAACAAATTGAAAATAATGATACATGGATTCTTGTTCCTAGACCTAAGGACAAGAATGTAATTGGAACCAAATGGGTCTTTAGAAACAAACTGAATGAGCAAGGTGAAGTGGTTAGAAATAAAGAAAGACTAGTATGTAAAGGATATTCACAGATGGAAGGAATTGATTTTGAAGAGACATTTTCCCCCGTTTCTAGAATTGAAGCTGTAAGATTATTTCTTGCCTATACTGCTCATAAGAACTACAAATTTTATCAGATGGATGTCAAATTAGCTTTTCTAAATGGTGAATTGGAAGAAGTGTATGTTGAGAAACTTGATGGATTCCAGTTGACTAATAAGGAAGATATGGTGTGTTGGTTAACAAAAGCATTGTATGGACTCAAGCAAGCCCCTAGAGCATGGTATGGAAGATTGGATAAGTATTTGTTGAAGCTTGGATTTAACAAAGGTACTACTAATACTAATCTGTATTTCAAGATTGATCATAATAAAGATTTGATTGTGGAAGTCTTTGTTGATGATATCATTTTTGGAGGAGATGATGGTTTGTGCATGAAGTTTGCTAATGAGATGCAAAATGAATTTGAGATGTCTATGATTGGTGAGATGAATTTTTTTTTGGGATTGCAAGTTACTTAGTTAGATAAAGGGATTTTTATATCTCAGTCCAAGTATGTGAAGGAATTGTTGAAAAGTTCGGTATGGAAGATTCAAAGCCAGTTGGTACACCTGTGGTGACCGGATGTAAGTTGACAACAAAAGATGATTCTTTGAAAGAAAATCAAACAAGATACAGATCAATGATTGGTGGATTGTTGTGTTTAACTAAAACTAGGCTTGATATCATGAATGTTGTATGTATTGTTGCAAGATTTCAAGCTAATCTGAAGGAATCTCATGTGATTGTTGTGAAGAAATTTTTTAGATACTTGAAGGGAACTGTTGATCTTGGCCTATGGTATCCTAAAGATGATGATCTTACCTTGAGTGCCTTTACTGATGTTGTTTGGGCAAGAGATGTGAATGATAGAAAAAGTACCAGTGGTGGAGCATTTTCTTGGGTAAGAAGCTAATTTCATGGTTAAGCAAAAAGCAAAATGCCATTTCCTTGTCTACTGTAGAGGTTGAATACATTGTTGCTGCTAACAATTGTCCTCAAGTCCTATGGATGAAGCAGATGCTGAAGGATATCAGAATTGTATATGATGATCCTATTGCTATATTCTATGATAATTAAAGTGCTATTAACATTTCCAAGAATCTGGTGTTGCATTAAAAAACAAAGCATATATCTATCAAGTTTCACTTTTTGAGGGAGAAGGTAAGTGAAAAGGAAGTCAGACTGGAGTATGTGCCTACTAAGGAGCAGATTACAGATATTTTTACCAAGCCGTTGCCTAAGGATACTTTTGAGTATCTTAGAGGGAAGTTAGGGGTGATTACCACTCCTAACCAGAACTAAGGATGCATTGCATTGCATCAGTCTATGCATTTCATAGTATTATCTTGTTTCAGATTGATGTTGTGGTGGCTGCTACTCAGGTGGAGTAGTGAAATGGTTCATAAATTTAGATATGTGGTTTAGAGCTTAGAGATCTTTGTCATTGATTTCAAAGGGGGAGAAGAGTCATGTGAAAAATTGGTGATTCTCTGGGGAGAAAAGCCTTGTGGGGAGAAAGATTATGTGAAAGTATTGAGGAGAAGATGAGTCAAATCCTAAGGGGGAGTAAGTGTCAAGAGTTAGTTGCATTGATGGTGTTTTTCACATCATGTGTTTCCATCAATGCCAAAGGGGGAGATTGTTGGATGTTGTGGTTGTGTTGCTAATATGTGGTTGTCATTGATGTAAACACTATTAGTATTAATTCATTTGAAGCTGTATATGTCGAGGATAGTGAGAAAATTGTAAAGAAATGAGTTGCAGGTTGTCAATGGTGAAGTGAAGTTCAATATGTTAGTATATTATGTACATTGATGATCAGAGGTTGTGGACTAAAGGATTTGTTGCTGAGTGTATCTAGTTTATCCATGTCAAGTTTCTGAGATCTATGTGAAGATTTGATCGAGTTATGCAGATTTTCATTTTGACAGTTTTTCTATTTCTTCAGTTGGTGTCCCTGATTGAAGATGATGCTATTTAAGTTAGTTTAGTTGTTGTGGATTCTCCTCTTGTGATTCGTGATGCTTGTGGATGTTTCTAGATAATGCTCTATCTTTGTTGTACATCCACATTGATTATTGTGCTCGTGGTTGGCATTTTTATCTTGCATGTTCATGTTTTTCTTGTTCTTGGTCGACATAGTGTTTGTAGCGTGTTATAGATCTTTGAGGAGAAATTAATTGAAGTGTCTTCATGTTGGAGATGTTGTTTTGGGTCCTGACTAAGTTGTGGCCAACCTTGGTTGATTCACATTGTTAATCTTAAATTTTTTGGGCCGATAATTTATATTCATTTTATTATTTTTGTTGAGGCTGACATGAAGCGATGAAATTTCTTGTTGCAGATATATAAGAGCGATTGTTTATTCGAATTGAAGTGTGCAAGGGCGTGCTTCTATGTGTGTGTGCAAATATTGTTCAAATAATTTGAAGGCAGAGTGTGGATGTGAAAATCTGTATATGGTTAGCATTTTAAAACCAAAATAATCCTCAACATCCCTATGAGATAATGAAACATGTTAGATATGCTAAGTAAGATATTAAAACAACAAGAAAAACCAAATAACCATACAAACAACATGAATCAACTTCATCTCATAGTGGATTGGTGTCACATGTGCTAGTGACCCTTTCCCAATCCTTGATTGATAAGCTTAGATGATGATGATGATAAGATGGACAAGATTAGCTCTCCATTGAAGAGAGTAACCTTATATGAGATTGGAGATGAAAATGCTAAGATTGTGGAGTGGATGAACAAAATCAGTTCTCAAACCAAGAGAGTGACTTTGCATAAAGATTGTGGAGACCTTGCTTGAAGGATGAAGCCTCTCATTTATAGATTATCAAGTTGAAAGAATGCATATGAGAGAGCAATGTGGGATCAAAAACAAGCCAATGAGATGAGGACACTTGTCATCATGTGAGTGGTTGATGTATGTGCAAGATTTGGGAAGAGTGCTGCCCATGAGAGAATTTGAATTAGTGAGAGTAAATGCTAAGTGGGGAACAAGAAAATGAGCAATAAATGCACTGTTGGAGGGACAAATCAACTTGCCTTTGAATTCAAAGTTGAGGGAATATTCCCCATAAATGCCATGTTGATGGAAAATCTTGGATTTAATAAATCAATAAATTGATTTATTTGTGCAAGTGGCTAAATCTAGAGAATGCAAGTGGGTAAGTTTAGCATTTAATCATGGTTAGATTAGATTAATGATGATTGGGATGATTTGACCTTTAGGACTTTGATATTTGATTTATTTAAATCAGAAAATGATGGAATATGACTTGGAGATTTAATTAAATAAAGTCCTGATTTATTTGATGAATGGAATATGATTATGCATGATGTAAATTTGACATGTCTACATTTTGCCCCTCTTTGAAGCAATGTACATGTTGCGTTGGTTCAAAGAATAAACTTGTCGCGATCGAAATCATTTTTTTTTCTAATTTTAAAGATGCCCCAGCGGAAAGAAGTACACTAGTACATTGCCCCCTCGAGAGATCGAGTGAAAAGATTTGATTTGAGGGTCGATCTCGTGATAAAGAGGTTCAAAAATGGGTGGTTATGGACGAGGATGCAAATGAGATGATTTTAAGATGCTTAGAATAACAAATCTATATTATCCTAAACAAATTAAATGATTATATGATGTAAGATGGATGAGATTGATGATGTGATATGCTATGGATGATTTACGAGATGCTTAGACTAACAGATCTATATTATGATGATGATATGAATGCACGATGGATGCATGATGGATGAACTGGTGATGAATTGGTGTTAGTATGGAAATGAGATGATGACAAGAGGATCCAACAAGCCAACATTATGAGAGATGATGATGAAAAATGATGATAAGAAATGATGATGATAGATGGATTATTTTCTTATCAAGGTTAGGATTTTGAGGTCACTTACTTTATGTTTGATGCTGCAGCTTAAGTCTGATGCATCTAAGGTATAAAGGAACCGGGGATGAAATTACGTACTTGAATGTGATGGACATGACTTGACAAATAGATAGAATATTCGTTCACACGACATCACAACCTTGCTAGGATGCACTTTAGAAGTTTTAAACATCCTGAGACCAAAACATGGAGAACCCGATGTCTGATAATCAACAAGCCATCGAAACATCTATACATATCTAACAAAGAAAGTATTTTACTTGATTTTATTTTTACAAGAACATCCAACAAGCATGATGGAACAAAAGAATAATGATGCGTTGCCCCATTCCCCTATCTCTCTAAATCCTTCGTTTAGCGGATATCATGTGAGAGGTCCTTAAGACGAGAAGCAATAGAGATAAATCAAAGAAAGATCAAATTACACAAAAGTCAAAGTGTTCTTCATGTCATGTAAAGGGATTTGTTTGATGGGATAAAGAATCAAGGTGATATCAAAATGATGCCATTGTCGAGAATGATACTTATCCTAGGACGTACATTGTATAGGATGATGATGGTTTGATAAGATTTGATAGGCTATTGATATAAGGTTGGTGACATGTTTGAAAGTAGTCAAAGGGGAGTTTGATTTTGTTTTAAAGGTTTGTTGTTCGATTTTGATTTTGATTGAAGCTTGCTTTTGAATTACTATGATTGTTTAAATTTCTTTTATAAGGATGAATCTTGATGATTAGTTTAATATGGATGATTATTGATTAGTAGTAGGTTACAAGCGGGAATGAGGCGGATGATGATTTTTTCAAATATTTGGATGTTTTAGCGTTTTGATATGTTTTGAGGTTGTTTTTGGGTTTTTGGATTTTTCAAATGTTTTTGGACTTTGATGTTTTTTGAATGTTTTTGGATTTTGATGTTTTTGAATGTTTTTGGATTTTGATGTCTTGGGGGCTAATCAAAGATTAGCCTTGCCTATGTTTAAGCTCAGAGACGACGTAGTTCGGATTCCATGTTTTTGATGTTTTTTGTTTTTGACTTGTTTTTGGATTTTGATATGTTCTGAATGTTTTTGGATTTTCTGATTTTCTGATGTTTTTGGATTTTTGCATGATTTTGATGATTTGGATATGGATATGTGTGATGATATCAGTGCTCTGTTTTGGGATTTTGCTAAAAACCAAGCTAAGGTTGATTGATTGAATCAATGGATTGATGATGATGACAACATTGTTGAGGATACACAACAATGGAAGGATTTGAATAATCAAAATTGATGATGATAACATTATCAAGGATACACGACAATGCAAGGATTTGAATGATAAGGATTGATGATGATAACATTGTTGAGAATGCACAACAATGCAAGGATAATGTTAAGCAACACAATGATTAGGATGGATATCCCAAGATGATGGATTGATTAGATTTGATTGATCAGGATTGATGAAGCTTGATTTGGAACAAAATATGTTTGATTTGATGTGACGTTTGATGTGTGAATTAGATGCAACTGATATTGATTGTTTAGATCGATGTTCGATAAAAGATGAAGACTGATAAGGGACATCTTCTTGTCAAAATATGCCATGGGCTAGTGATTTGGATGTTTAAATCACAAATGATTTGACCAATTTGGTTTCACGTTTGCCAAATGTTCGGATCGCCACATAAGTTGGAGGACATAGACTAAGATTTATTCTCGAAGCAAGATGTACATATCTTCCCCCAGTGTCTAGCAATGTACGGAGTGTCATGGGTGGATGCTCAGATAAGTGTATGGATGGAGGGATATTTATTATCTTGTGATAAGATAAGGTGTTCGGATAACGAATGCTCATTTGGATAATGCTTCATGGCTCAGATAATGTTGGATAGGATAGGACCAATGAAAATGACCCATGTCAAGATGTTTACCATAAGCAAGTGTAAAGTGTGCCCCAAAATTTCATCAAGATCAAGATAACTTGGATGACGGATGCAGATGGATGCGAATGGATTGGATCAATGGTTTATGGATGGATGGATTTATTATGGATATGATGGATGGAATGCTTGATTCATTGCGGATGGGATGAGATGCTTTCACCTGAAGTGGTGTACGTAGATGCTCGATTATACACATGACGCCTGTTTGCCAGGTTTTTATCATGGTACCTGCCCAAAGCACCGCCCATGCAGTTTTCACTAGAGGATGATTTTTATCTTTATTGTTTTCAATCCTTTTTTTGATTTTTTGGATTTTCATATTTTTTGATTTTTGTATTTTTTAAAGAGATTCATCTTTGGCGAACCACTGGCGAAAGTGGTGTTGGTAGATACCCATTGTCATAATGTGCCATCGATATCCTGCGGAAGAAGCTGCTTTGCTAAGATGCGATGCGCAGATACCACTTTTAAGGATTCTCGATCTGCTTCGTCGATACTAGGGTGCTTCTACGTCTTTTTATTAGGTACATGGTGATAAAGTGCCCAGCCAGAATCTATACTTATGATGAAGGGGTTGTTGCCAATACATGGTCAATATGAGAGTGGATATCATCGCATTGAGCATGGATGGGTGTGTTTAGGGATAAAGAGATGGATTGTGGTTGGCCGGTTGGGATGTCTTTGACTCTCAAACTTGGGAAGATGAACAATGATGGGTGGATCTGTGAAAGTGTCATTCAGATGGGACCAACTACTTGATATACTTTTGTATGTTTGCTTGAAAAGCTTGCTTTTGCTTTTCTTGGGACATCTTTGATGGATACTTTTTTCCCTTTTTATTTTTTCCCCACGGTTTCTTTTGATTGATGGAGTTTGATAGGGATGATCTTTCTTTGTATGTTTTGGTATCCATGCATATTTGATTTGTCCATCATGCTTCTTAGCTTCTTTTTCTTTGATAATGTTCTTCATACTTTGATTTAACTCTTTCTTTCGATGTTGGTCCCAATTCATGGATGGGATGATAGGTGGATGAAGATTCATGGCATGGCTCGTTGTAGTATTGGCACTAGTTTCATCATAAGGACTCTTCGTGCTCCCTATGTTGACGTTTTCTTGAGATGAAGTTGCCCCCAGTATGGTGGAAGTAATACCTTCATGCTTTGATTCTACCTTTTCTAAGAGCTTTTGTTTAGAATGAATTCTCTGATAAATGACCACCGTAGGTGACGTCATTTCCATTTGCTGCTTTGCTAACTCTGGATGTTCTATCTGACTTGTTTCCTTGAGCGGATAATGATGGATATCTTTATTCATGATGTCCTCAATCTAAGTTTGGGACATATTTGATCCTGATGTTGACAACTCTGTTTGATTGTAGGAGTTAAGAATCTGCTCTTTTTGTGTAGCAAAATCTTGTTCTAGATCAAGATCATCTACGTGTCCATCCATAGAAAGCATCTCATGGGTAGATGGAGGAGTATGTGCTAGATGGATATGATCATCTTGCATAGATAGGAGAGTATCCATTAGATTATTGTAGTATCTTGAAGATATAAATTCTTGATCTTGAACGATTTCGGAGTTGCTTTCAACATGCTTTGGATCAAGCTCTTGAAATGGGTCAGTTTCAAAGGATGGATTTCTTACAAAGGACTTTTGGATGTCGACATTAGGCATGGTCAAGTTCAAGGTTCCTTCAGCATATGTAACCATGAGGTCAAAGGGGATCAACATGTTTTGAAAATGACCATTGCTAGACCTTAGTGAAAGATTTTGATCATGATTTGGAATAAACTTTTTTGAGATATGTCCCTCCCTAACTCATAAGGCGATGTAGAGACATTTTCAATATGATCATGGAGTCAATGATTACGTAGGTACATGTCGATTGGATCAAAATGATACTAGCATCCTTGAAGAGAGATCACTAAAGAGGTGGCTCTTGGTGTATGAGTGAGGATTGATCATCAGTTGTGTAGATACGTCGCTTCAATGTGCTCCCTACGATGGAGAGGGTTTGATCATTGTTTTCGACAATTGCAATGGAGAGATTGTGAATGTATTTGACCATAGAGTCAAGTGATGTTGATATTTATTGAATTGGCTCATTGTCGAGTTTTGTTGGTGGATTTTGATCGTGATTCAAAAGTGACTCTTGACATATGTCGATTTGATCATTGGATGAAGTAAACATGTGCTTAGTGATGGATTGATCTTGATCCTTGTTTTCAATAGTTGTCATCTTTTGTGTTTGTGCTCGTGTTGGTTGGGTAGCTTGAGAGGCTTGGGTAGCTTGAGATTTTTGAAGCCCTTGTTGGTAGGCTTGATGTGCTTTTAGTGTGATGCTACGATATTGACTTATTGCACTTGGTTTTGGCAGTAGTGGTGGTGTATTTGGAATCGTGTTGGATGCGGTGACAAGTGATTGAGATACACTTGGAGCAATAGTGAGTGTTTGATATGTGATGGGCATGATAGTGGTGGTTGGAATGATTGAAGGGATAGTGATGGTTGGAATGACCGAGGTGATAGGTCCTTGGGAGACCGTATTTCGATTTGGGATCAATGTTGTTGTTTGATTAGATACCATCCATTAGTGTGATGTCGATGGTATATTCGAAGGATTTGACATGATGGTTTGATTGACGTTAGGTGGATTTATTTGGGTGGAGTGATTGGTGCTAGGTAAAGGGGGAAGCCCTAAACCAAGGAATGATGTTGGTAATAGTGGTGGAGATTTCCCTTGGCACAATACCTCAACTATTTTGCTAAGTATAGCAATTTGATCTAGCCAAATTTGTTCTTGATTTCAATCTTGACTCCCTTGATATAGTTGATTTGGCTTGTGTTCAAGTAGTTTTGGCATGCATGCTTGTCGTTTTTGAATGGGATCATGGACGAATGGATTTTGGATGACATTCTGATTTGGGATGATGCTTTGATTTGGCGTGATAGGTTGAAATTGACCATTGTTCATGTTTGTATGATTTGCATATGTGTCCATCCCAAAGTTTTCCGGATTCATGTTTCGAAAACTTGTATTTGGTACATTCTCCTTTGGCTTGTAGGGATTTAGTGGGATGACATTGTTCGTTTCAAGGTTCATGCATTGATTGTTTGATTGATATACTTGTAGGTTTGGGCTTGGATTTACCATCGAGAATTGCGTTCCAATCTTTGATTTGGACATACTCACACTTGTTGTTCTATTGACATTTGTCGAAGGTAATGGTCCCATGTATGGATTGTATAAGTGTGAGTTTTGATAATCAATCCGAGATTAAAAGGCTTTGAAGATTCAATTGATTTGACACCCAAGATGTATGGATCAAGTGTATATTCCATGTTCTCCTTTGTGTTTTGACCTTGTTGCAAAAGCCACCTCTAAGGTTCTGTGAATCACAATGGGATGAAAAGGTGAATGATAAGGGCATAAACGCTTAGGGACTTTGGATCAATGCTAGACTTAGGGATTTTTATTTTGATTGTTTGATGTGGATGATGAACTTGTAAACCCTAGGATGTTGGATGTGATCTTAGGATGAACTTGTTCAAAGGATGGTTGATTTAATTAAATGTATGAGAAAGGATGCATTCCCACGCACCTAATTTAAACAAATGTCTTTGATTTGATTTAAGGATGATTCACCCAAGTCTAGAATGATGTTTCCAAAGTTCTAAAGTTGTTTGGTGGGATGGATTTTGATAAATGTTTGAGATGGATGAAGTGTTTGATTTGATCCTAAGAGACTTAGAGAGACTTTGTTTACTAGGCCAAGGTATTGAAGAACACACTTTTCTCTAAGAGCAATCAAAAGACCAATGTTTGCATGAAAATCATATGACCAAAAGATATCAAGCACATGTGTGGGGTCCAATTTGTTATCTTTGCTTAGTGAATTATTTTTACCACAAACACACTTCTTGATTAGGTTTCAAACTGAATGTCCCATGTCACAAC
>VDFB02175001.1:0-11379 GCA_007258455.2 Sequoia sempervirens | reverse complement strand
TCTCTACATGCTTCAAATGTTCTTCTACTGTCTTACTGAAAATCAGTATGTCATCCAAGTAGACTACTACAAAAATCCCTGTGAAATCTTTAAGCACCTCATTCATTAGTCTCATGAACGTGCTAGGGGCATTCGAGAGGCCAAATGGCATCACTTTCCACTCATACAAACCATCATTTGTCTTAAAAGCTGTCTTACATTCATCACCTTCCTTAATTCTGATTTGGTGATACCCGCTCTTAAGATCTAGCTTAGTGTAAAATTTTGCACCTCCAAGGCAATCCAATAAATCTTCAATCCTAGGTATTGGAAATCTGTCCCTAATTGTGATTCTATTTATTGCTCTAGAATCAGTACAAAGTCTCCATTTACCTCCTTTTTTTGTTGCCAAAACAACTGGGACTGCACATGGACTAATACTCTTTTGAATCAAACCTTGATTCAGCAACTCTTCCACTTGTCTTGCCACCTCTTTGTTCTGCTCAGGGGTCAATTTGTATGCTGCTTTGTTAGGTAATGAGGCTCCAGGTATGAAGTCAATTTGATGACTTATTGCTCTCTTGGGTGGTAGAGTGGATGGTGTTCCATCACTCACAATGCTCTTATATTTTTCTAGCAGCCTTTGAACTGTTTTAGGTATGACTATCTTCTCAGCCTTTTCTTCCTCTTTGGACTGCATTAGGACCACATAACCCTCATTCCCTTGGTGTAGATCCTTGATGAATTCTTTACCACTGCTCAACATAATGTTTTGAACCTTGGAATGCCCCTCATCTTCCTCAACCAATGATTGCAGCTTGAATGTTTTTCCATCTTTCGTGAACTCAATGGTGTTCTCCTTTCCATGATATACATCACCTCTATCATATTGCCACGGCCTTCCAAGAAGAAGATGGCATGCATCCATGGGTAGTACATCACAAATCAGCTTGTCTTTGTAGCCTCCAATTGAAAATTCCACTGTAACCTGCTCATTCACTAAGACACTTTGCCCTTTATTCAGCCATGTGACTTTGTAGGGATTGGCATGAGGTACCTTCTGCAATTTTAACTTATTTACTGCCTCCTTAGATATTATATTGTCCGTAGAACCAGAATCTACAATGATCTTGCATACCTTTCCCAATATCTTGCACCTTGCTCTAAACAAAGCTCTCCTTTGCTTGGGTTCTTCCTTTACTGGTTGCCTGATCAACACTCTATTAAACATCAGACTTTCACCTACTTCTGATTCTATGTGACTGATCTCAGGTGTCTTTACACTCACGGTGTCCTCTTGTGCATAAGCTACTCTTTTCTCGTTGCTAGATGAAGCTTTCTCCGGGCATCTATAAGCTGGATGGCCTAGCTGATTGCAGTTGTAACACTTCATGGTGGCAAAGTAGGAGTTACTTCTGCCTGCTCCTCTTCCTCTGTTTGAACCTCCTTGAGGTCCTCTTCCTCTATTAAATCCTCCTCTTGATGATGTTTCACCTCCATGCTCAGTAAGCTTGGATTCACCTTGGTTTCTTTGGTCACCACCTCTTCCTTGGTAACCTCCACGCTGTCCTTTTTGATCTCTACCTCTTCCTCTACCCTTAGAGGACTGATCATGCTTCCTTTTGTTCCTCTCTTCAATCTTGATAGCTAGCTGATAACATTGGTGGACTGTCTTGGGGCTGAGCAAAGCCATCTCTTCCTGTATATTCCACTTCAATCCATTTAGGTATCTAGCCACTTTTAGGCTCTCATCTTCTGTCACATTCAATCTCAAACAAAGCTTTTGAAACTCTTCTGTGTAGGTGTTTACATCAAGGTCTTTTTTTCTTAAACTCTACCTCTTCTTGTGGAGCTAAATTTCATAATCATCTGGCATATAGGCTTCTTTCATTTTAGCAACCATTCCTTTCCAGGTTGATATAGGCTGCTTACCTTGTTTCTCCCTTTTAGTCTGGACAAACTTCCACCAAGTTAACGTTGATCCTCTCAACCTTCACTTTGCAACCTTCACCTTCTGTGCTTCTGTAACTCCATCACATTCAAAGTGGTTCTCCATTCCTTCTATCCAGTCCATGACTAAGTCAGGTTCCATCTTTCCACTAAATAGTGGCACTCCTTCAAGTGATTTTCCACTCAAAGCTTTTAATGCCTTCAAGAAAGGCTCCTCCTTCAAGACGGGGTCAGGTTCAGGGGTCTTATCTTCCTCTGCAACCTCTTCTTCTTTTGGAATTCTTCCTTCAAACTGTGCACTCCTCACTGCTGCCTCAAGTTGAGCTATTCTTTCCCTCAACTGCTTATTGTCTTCTTCCTGCTCTTCAACCATCTTTGCCAGTTCTGCATTGGTCACCATGGTGGAAGTATCACTTGATTCTATGTCTGACATGCAAGATTCCTTTCCCAAATCTTTAGCTGGGCTCTGATACCAATCTGATAGAACCAGGGTTGATTGAGAAAACACAATCTCAATGCTTGAGTCTTTGTCTTAAGAACTCCTTTGGGTGCTAATTCATTCACCCTACAACCTATAGGTCCTCTATTAGTTTGAGGCACCCCCGGTTTACCTTAGCAACCCTGCTATCATTGCAAATCTGCTGCTGCAAAACGTTATTTGGTACTCTTTCTTCCACTTGCACTATCTAGCCTTTTATTCCTCAAAAGACCAATCACTCCTCCACTCTACCAACGTTGTTACAGGGGTGTGTGGCACTTTCCAAAGCCTTCAAAGTCATCTTCTTCGGTGCTTCAATAAACACCAAGCTTCAGCTCTCCATTGTTTTCCCAAAAACAGGGTTCTTGGTTCTTGGGCAGGGTTACAAGCCTCAAACCCCTTTTTAGCCCTCTCAATACAAAAGGACAGGTTAGAACTCTCCTCTTCCACTAATTGTGCCAATATTTCTAATGTTCCTCTGGCTCTTTTTCCAAGCTATGACTACTTTTTTGGAGATTGGTGTCTTTTCTGCCCGTACAGGGTTACAATTCAACCTAGGGTAACCTAGGGTTTCTTAATGTTCTTCCTTGCTTTATTCTGTCTTTTCTGACCAAAAACATAATGGAGAGTCTTCTATTTCCACTCCACACCTTCTTAGACCTGTCTACACTCACAATACACATCAGATAATAACATTGCACACCCCTGCTACGTTGGGTTATTTGCTTCTTGACTGTCTTTTCTAGCCGGGTTTCCAAACTCGCCTAGAAACAGTCTTCCAACTTGCAAGAAAAACCTCTAATATCTACCATATGTACAGTATATACATGCCTAGAGTTTAGCATTGCTTCCTCTACACCCATGCTGCCTGGTACGTTCAGAAACAACATCTAAACTCCATGATTCTGGTTTTTTTTACCAGTCCCAAAACAGAGTTAAAGAAAAGACAGATTTTATAAAAAACAAAGAGCGATAGAAAAATAGTTTAAAAATACCAAAACAGAACTATAACACGTTGCTGTACATGCTCTTATTCCAATAAAAGATTTATGCTATTCATCTATTTGCTGTTACGCCAAAAAGAATAGGAAAATAGATTTTTCTTTACACAAAATCACTGATTCTTGTTTTTTTCAACATAACCGCCATTATCAAAGACTTCCCACCGTTCAAAAACATTCAACCCCAACAAAAATGGTCGAGGCTTTCCTTCCACATCACGGGAAATCAGTTAGGGTTGCTGATTCGGGCTTAAAAGTGGAGAAAAAACATTTTTTCGAAAACACACTGTGTTTTCGAATTTCAGCCAAAACTTAAGAAAACGCCTACAAATTGATTCCTAATTTATTCAAAATTAAACCTAAGCTTCAAGAAGGTCCCCTTACACCTTATCAATGGTGTATTAGACCGTACACAACAAAACAAAAAGATTAAAAACATTACATTAAGATTTATGCTTGTATTTTGATACTTGTATTTTGGGTGCTCTCAAGTGACCTACTGTGATTCCCCAAGATGTTTATATGTTTATATTCATTAAAGATGAAGGGTGGTGATTCTATTGTTGAACATTTGAATGCTTTTAATTTGATTATAAGTCAGCTTGCATCTATTGATGTTAAAATAGAAGATGAGGATAAATGCATTTTATTGATTTTCTCTTTGTCAGAATCTTGGGAAAATTTAATTGTTGCTATAACAAGTGGTGGTGTAGAACCTAAGATGGATACTATTATTCCCATACTTCTTTCAGAGGAGATGAGGAGAAATACCATGCATAGTGGCTCCCAAGATGCCTTCCATGTGTGAGGTAGGTCCAAGGAGAAAGGGCATAAAGGGGATAAGAAGAAGGATAAGTCTAAAGGACAATCTAAGACCCCTAGAAAGAGTAGAGTGAAGTGTTGGAATTGTGGTAAATGGGGACATGTGAAGGAATGTAGAAACAAGAAAAAGAATGCAAATTCCTCCACGAAAAAGTCCTTTGATAATAGTGATTCTAATGCTTTGATTATTTCAGCTAACATAGTTTGTAATGATGCTTGGCTTATTGATTCAGGTGCTTCCTTCCATATGACTCCTCATAAGGAGTGGTTTTCTACATATAAAGAATACGATGGAGGAGAAGTCTTCATAGGTGACAATAGCTCACAAAATATTGTCAGTAAGGGAAAGGTAAAGTTGTGTTTTAGTGATGGGAGGGTTAAAATACTTGATGATGTTTTACATATTCCAAGACTTACAAAAAGTTTAATTTTGGTTTCCAAGTTGAATGATTCTAGAATGCATGTGACATTTGACAAGTCTGGTTGCAAGATGGTAAGGGGAAGTTTGGTGGTTGCTAAAGGATCTCGAACATGGACTTTGTTTAGGTTACATGCCTCTCCTTTTTGTAATTTCTCTTTTGTAACTAGCACTAAAAATGCATGCATGTTGTGGTACCATAAATTGGGTCACGTTGATGAAAAAGGTCTTAGGACCATACTTGATAAGAAACTAGTAGATGGTATTTCTGATTATTTTGTTGGTAAAAATGATTTTTGTGAGGATTGTGTGTTTGGTAAACAAAATAGGTCATCATTTCCTAAAGGAACTAATAAAGCTAATGGATTGTTAGAACTAATTCATTCAGATGTATGTGGTCCAATGGATATAGATTCTTTGGGTAGATCTCGTTACTATGTTTCCTTCATTGATGATTATTCTAGATATACTTGGATTTATTTTATGTATACAAAACTTGAAGTTTTCACCAAATTTAAGGAATTTAAGGCATTGGTTGAAAAGCAAACAAATTATAAGATAAAAGTATTGGGATCTGACAATGGGGGTGAATATTGTTCTAAGGAATTTGATGAGTTTTGCAAACATGCAAGGAATTGTTGGGTTATCACACCCTTATTACTACCCCAAAAATGGGTAGCCTAACTTAATGAACTATATGTTAAATGGAAAGAGCTAGGAGCATGTTAAGCAGCGCTGGTGGTAAAAATCTTCGGTAGAATCTGCTCGCAATCGGCGATACTTCAGACCAGATCTCCTTGTAAAGCTCTTGTTGATAAAACACCTTATGAAATGTGGTTGGGTAAAAATCCTTCAGTTTCACATTTAAGGGTCTTTGGTTGTGAGGCTTTTGTTCATGTGCCTCAAGAGAAGTGGTCTCAATTGGATCCCAAATCTCAGAAATGCATCTTTGTAGGTTATAGTAAAAATGTTAAAGGTTATAAACTTTGGAATCCACTAACACGAAAGATGATATTTTCTAGAGATGTATTTTTTAGGGAATTTAGAGCTAACTTTGAAGATGAGCAACCAAAGGAAAAGTCAAAGACAGTGCATTTTTAAACTAAGCAAGAAGATGCACATGTGGAAGAATAAAGATATGGACAAGAAGATGGAGAAGAAAAATAGAGTTCAAGAGAAAGTTCTAAAGAATCTATTGTAATAGAAGAATTTGAAAACAATGAGGATGAACATGAGGAGGAACCTCTTACTCCACCTTTGAGAAGGTCCACACGAAAATGAAATCTAGTTGACAGGTATAGCCCACCTAATTTTCATTGTAAAGAACCTAGATCTTTTAGGGAGGCTCTCTCTTCAGAAGAATGTGAGTCTTGGATGTAGGCCATGCAGGATGAGATGATGTCTTTGAAAAATTGTGATACCTGGGATCTTGTTAGTTTTCCCAAAGGAAGAAAGGCCATTGGTTGTAAATGGGTATATAAAAATAAGTTTTGTGCAAACGATAAGTTGGAATGGTACAAGGCCAGTTTAGTGGCCAAGGACTACTCCCAGAGAGAGGGAGTTGATTTTGGTAAAATATTCTCTCATGTTGCTAATTTAACTTCTATTAGATTCCTTTTATCCATTGTTGTTGCTTATGATTTAGAAATAGAACAAATGGATGTTAAAATTGCTTTCTTGCATGGGGATCTTGAGGAAGAAATTTATATGCAACAACCTGATGGTTTTTTTGTGAAAGGAAAAGAACACTTAGTTTGCAAGTTAAAACGTCTCTACACGGTTTAAAACAAATTACCTAGGATACTGCACCAAATTTTGGGACGCAATTTTGCTACTTAAAATTGCCTTATTGAAGCAGCTATGATCACCGTTTATTTTAAAGTTATTGATGATTAGATATTGATTATTGCCTTATATGTGGATGATATGTTGTTCATTGGTAACAATAAGGCAATGATTAGGGAACTTAAAACTTAGCTTTCTGGCACATTTGATATGAAATATTTAGGGGCTACTAAATATATTATTGGGATGGAAATCATTAGGGATTGGGTTCACAAAAAGCTTTGGTTAAGTCAGAGTAAGTATGTTAACACTATTTTACAAAGGTTTAATATGCAGGACTATAAACCAGTAAAAATTCCATTTCCTGTTGGTACTAAGTTAAGTTTAGACATGTGTCCTAAATCAGATGATGATATTGATGAAATGTCTAATGTTCCTTATGCTAGTGTTGTTGGTAGTTTAATGTATGCAATGGTTTTTACTAGACCAGATATAGCTCAAGTAGTGGGAGTTCTAAGCAAGTTTATGTCTAACCTTGGTAAAGAACATTGGACTTTTGTTAAAAGGGTATTCAAATATTTGTGAGGCACTTCTTATTACTGCTTGATTTATCATGGTACTAACAATGTTGATAAGTCATTGGACATATAGGGTTTTTTTGATGTAGATTGGGCAGGTGACTTGGATAGTCGAAGGTCCACTAGTGGTTGTGTTTACTTTGTTTGGAGGTGCAATGAGTTGGATGAGTAAAAGAAAACCTACAGTTGTTTTTTCCACCACTGAAGCAGAGTATATGGCTGTTGCACATGCCTCTAAGGAGGTGGTTTGGTTACAGAGACTTGGTAATAGTATTGGTTTCAATTGTAGAATAGTGAGGATCAGATGTGATGGTCAAAGTGCTATATGTTTGGCTAAAAATCATATGTATCATGCTTTTACTAAGCATGTAGATGCTTAGTATCACTTTGTGCAAGAAATGGTTGAGAATGGATAGGTATTGATTGAAAAAATTGACACTTTGGATAATGTTGTAGATTCTCTTATGAAGCCATTCACCACGGATAAGTTCTCTTGGTGCAAGAAGGCCATGGGCCTTGATCACTATACTTGATTCTATGTAATTGTATCTCTATGGGTGTAATTTACAATGTATGATGTCAAGTGGGAGAATGCTAGGATTTAGGTGTCATCAACCTTATAAATCCTCTAATTAATTATTCTCCTAAAGTGTTTTGTATATTTACCCACAAGAGGTGAAACTGTTTGACCAACGGTGATGAAAGAGACAATGTAACTGTAGTGTTATCGTTGATAGGCCAACACTAGGATAAATCATAAGAAGGATTTAATACTTTATAATGAATTTTAGTTTGGTCTATACGTGTCAATCTGAGGGCATAGACTTGTAAGAGGTATTAGGACTATATGTCACAAAGGGGTGAAAGTCGTGAGATGAGTGGTTATGAATGCAGATATGGAAATAAACCTACAACAAATCAAAATGAAAATTAATGCTGGTGATAGGAACTGCCACTTCTTGGCAATAGGAACAACAACTTATAATGATTTTAGAATTAAATGAATCACAAACTACACTTGCAAATAACATAGAAGAAACATTTAATAAAGAACAGAAATAAACACACTTCAATCATACTCAATCACTAGTTTAGAATAAAACACCATGCTATGAAAATAAAACATACATTACCATAACTATGAAAGTTGGAAAAACACCAGGTGTCCCAAGCAGTGGGCCCCCTCCTTAGTCTTCCAAGTAATAAAACGAAACGACTTTCTTATGTTGTTGCTTCAATCATGGAAAGCACTGTTTTATTTACCAGAAATAATACAACGTTCTCATACACAGATTTGCTTACAATAATTTTACTTACACTCCACCATCTATCCTATAGCTTATATTATGCTACATATATGTGTGTGTGTGTGTGTGTGTGTGTGTGTGCAGTCTATAACAACTACATACAGGAATAAAGTATTTATTTTGGCCTGCAGCCAACAAAATAATGGCTCACGTGAAACCTTTATGGTTGTCCACAAATAAAGAAAAGATGTTTTTGTTACAATAGCAATAGTAAATGACATATTTTTGGTTTTCTCCATACTAATAACAAGCACAAATTTATTGTAGGTTATCCTCCTCAATAGCTGGCAAGTAGATCATGGGTTCCTTGATTAAATTTAGAAATAGAAAGCATTTTCTGACATGGCAGTAATTATTTGTAGAGAGGAGCATGATATGTCTTTTAATAATGTGAAATATTAAGGTGAAAATCAATGTTTGAAATATTTGAACAAATGCTAATGTGTGCGTCCATTTAAGACAAGTTTGATGCCTCTTGAAAATGCCTTGGTAGATGTAATTGTGGCACTGAGTTGATGTGGCAGGAGTACACGTGGCAGAGTTGAGTGGTAGGATGGTTCCCGCTTAGAAGGTGACATGAAGTTCCTATGGAACAGGTGACAAGAAATTTGCATGCTACAAAATATATTTACCAAGGCTTAAAATAATAATGCTAATTAGTAAAGACAACCAATAATAAATTTTGAGTCCCCTGAAACTACTTGTTCTCAATTTCATATCATAGGTCACTCTCCTTCTGAGTGCATGACAAGATCCCTTTTACCAAAGGTTAGTCACATGGTCAGTTCTAAAGGTGGTGGGCAAAAAATCAATCAGATCATATCCCTTGTTCTAAAACCAGATGTATGTATTTAGAATGAGCAACTTAATCAGGGTTTTCCATATTAGGGGAATACTAATTTTCACAAACCCATGCGTAAGTGTAAAAGGGGAGAAGTTGGTACAGATTTGGGGTTTCTCATCATTCCTAGAGAAAATAAACAAGTAGTGTTGGAGTTTAAAGTGCCATAAATTATAGAGAGATTAATGCAAACTTTCTTTGGTTTGTCACTCACTTTATACTCCCCTATGGAAAAGTTAAGTTTAGAGCATCAACTTGCAGAAATAGTGAGAAAGTTAATGTTTCAAGGGACCAAGGATCATTTAGCTACTTGGACACTTAAGGATAATGAACAAGTGGGTCAAGTGGCTGCTCAAGAGCTTTCTAGCATTGGTGGAGGAAATCAATGGCTTTCTCTAAACACAACAAAGGGCATTAATGATGCTAAACTCGAACTTCTAGCAGAAAAAATGTTGCTTTCAATTGGTTCAGAGTTGTTTGATGAAATTGCAATGGGAGAAGAATTTTGGGAAAGCAAGTCTCTGTCAGATTTAAAGGGTTTGGGAAGCTTTGTGAATTCATTGCATCAAGAAAGGGAAATCAAGGAATAAGAGGTTACTATGAAAACTTCAAATGGCCAATACTTGTTGGATATGGAAGGCCAAGTAGCTCTTGAGAAAGCTCAAATAGAAAGCCCAATTGAATTCAAGTTGCTTGATAGGTAGACAAAAAGGGAGTTATCTGAAGCGATTGATTCTAACAAAATCCTTACTTTGTCAAAATATTCATTTCAATCCTTAGTCAAGAAATCCCCTGGGAAGAGAGGTAGGAAATCAAATCTTACCGAGATGAAAGAACAGATAGAGGCAGGGGTTCATAAAATAATTCAAGTCTATGTCAAACAAGAGACCGAGGAGAGCATGATGCTCTCCTCGAGTGCAATGAATATTTCTTCTTAGAATGTTAGGGGAATTAATGCCCCTAACAAATGTGCTCACATCAAGCAACTAATAGATGCTTGTGGAGTGGATATATTTCTTCTTCAGGAAATGAAGACTTCAATAGATGTATTTAAATCCTCAATTCAGAAATGGACCAGATGGGCCTCGACACACTCTCTAGCTCAAGGGGCATTAGGAGGTCTAGTGACTTTGTGGAATACAAAGTCTGTGAATGTCAAACCTCACAAGAATGAGAATTATTGGTAGCTTGTAGAGGTTTCAAAGTTTGAATTGCACTTTTGGCTTATAAATTTCTATGACCCCACCTCTATAGATAAGAAGAATCTTTGGGATGAAATTACAAGGAAAATAGGATTAATCCACAATGGTAAGATTGTAATAGTAGGGGATTTTAATGCAATAACCTCTTTGTAAGAAAAGAGTGGAGGAATAAGCCCACCACCTAGGGTGATGTCAAATTTCAGTTTGCTCATACCATCTAATGCTCTAAGGGATATTGTACCACTTAAGGGAGAATACACCTGTACTAATAAAAGGAAAGGCTTTCTCCAAATAGCTGAAAGATTAGACAGGTTCTTGGTGTCTCCTAATTGGCTCATCTCATCACATAATCTAAGTTTTGAAATTTTTCCATATCTTAGATCAGATCACTATGCAATTGGCCTAAACATATCAAATATTTACATTCCAAAAGTAAAATCTTCTTTCAAATTTGAAACCATGTGGTTCAAGCATCCCTAGTTCATGGAAATTTTGAAGCAGTAGTGGATTAATGCTCCCTATTAACAAGGTACCATGATGTTTCAGTTTAATAGAAATTTGAATTATGTGAAGCAGCAAATAATAATCTGGAATACGCAAGTGTTCCAAAATATTTTCCACCGGAAAGATTTAGTGTTCAAAGAACTAACAATAGTCCATGAGTGTATAATTCAAAAGGGGTTAGATCTTGTCCTTTATGATAAACAGAAAAAGCTACAAGAAGAATGGGAGGAGTTATGTACATGAGAGGAGGTTTATTGGAGACAAAAGTCTCGAGAACTATGGTTAAAAGAGGGAGATCATAATACAAATTTTTTTCACACTTTTGCACAGATTAAGAAGGTAGCAAAATCAATTCAAGCAATTCAAGAATTTTCCACAAGAAACTAGCTCATGAGGGAGGAAGACATTAATAATGAAGGTGTCAATTTTTTCTCAAAACTCCTATCAGCTCCACAAAAAATAGATGGCACTAGAAACGATGATGAAATTGAATTGTTGGATGCCATTCCCCAGC
>VDFB02174999.1:0-14635 GCA_007258455.2 Sequoia sempervirens | reverse complement strand
ATTTTGATAGTTTAATATATTCAAAATATTTCAAATATATTTCTAATTTAAAAATTTATTTTTTTATTTTTTAAATATATTTTTATTTTTTTTCATATATATATAAAATTTGTTCCTCAAATTGTATTCATTGTATTTTGGATAGTGGATTTTGGTCAATATATTTAATTATGACTTGGAAAATTAATATTTAGTTTAAATTAAAAAACTTACCTTTTAATGATGTTAGTGAGAAACTTTGATGTCATAACTAATTAACTCATTCCAATAGTACTAATAATGTAAACATTTAAATAAATATAATAATTTAATATTGATATAAATTTAGATGGATGTATTTAAGATAACTATATTATGTTAGTTTTTTTATTTTTTAAATATTTTAATTTTGATCTCTTTAGATGATTTTTATTTGAAATACTTTAGGTAAATGTTTTAATTTTTAACTTTATTCTAAAAATTAAACAAAACATTTATTCAAAGAATTTATATTAAAAATAAATATGATAAAACATATTAAAATCTTTATTAAAACATTAAGAATTTATAATAAAATATATATTTTTTAATTTCATATTTTGAAGTTAAAAATCAAAACATTTCTCTAAAATCTTATACATTAAAGATTTAAAGTTTTATTCAAAAAAATTAAACAAACATTATGTTCAAAGAATCTATGTTCATTTTATATTAAAAAAGTTTAAAAGTTAAAGATTTATTTAAAAAATCTATATTCATTCTATATTAAAAATGTTTAAAATTTTATACATTAAATATTTAAATTTTGTTTCAAAAATTTGAACATCATATGAACATCATAGTCCTAATAAATTTTAAAATTATAAATAAAAACCTATTTTTATCAAATTTTCTAGTCTTAATTTATATTAAAGATATCAAAATCTTAATATTTAAATTAATTTAATAGAAACAATTTTTTTGAAAATTTAAATATTTTTATACTAAATAAATTTTATGCATTTTACACTAAAATAAAAGTATAAATTTTTATTAAGTTTTATTAATATTTTAAGTATTTTTATAATTTTAAAATTATAATTAAATATTAAAAATTTTACATGAAAAAAAAAATATAATATATTTAATTGTAAATATATATATATATATATAACCATATATATATATATATATATATATATATATATATATATATATATATATATATATATATATATATATATATATAATCTTTATCTTTTAAAATAACTAAATACATTGATTTGATATATGAAAACCTAGGCATCACTTCAACGCATGAAATACAGGCAAGTTTGGAGAAAATAAGAAAATAGGGGTGCACTTTTGGGGGCTAGATAGCCATCGCCGACCTGAAGTAATCTTATGCACTGGTTCTTTCACAACCTCTGGATCCATAGCTTCAAGATTGTTCCTGGTACCCATATTTGTGCTTCCAAGATGTGGGGATACTTGTTGTACCACACTACCCATTCTGCAGCTACCTTTGATTACCTGGGAAAACCCATAAGAATAATTGTTTAAAATCCATCCTAAGTGCTACAGAGAGACCAATGAAGTAGTTATTGCAATTAGGACTTATAATCCCTTACTAAATAACCATGTTATCTTGAAATTGTTATTCTAAATTATTGGAGACTTAAAGCTTCTACAATTCACAATGTTTAGAAGTAAGAATTCTTGGAGAAAATTGCGTATCGATACATTGAATAGAACTAAAAGCCCACATCTGCATTTAGGATCTCCTTGGGGGTTCATCACTATAATCTTGTGTTGGTTCTGGGTGATCCCACAATACTGGTTTACAATTTTTGGCCAAACTGGACACTAAACTAATTTTTTCTAACTAAATCTTCACTTTTGGGCACCTATAACAGTTAAACCATGATGAATTTGAAGATGATGCAAACTAGTGATTTGTGAAATTTTGTCTGTAGATTCTAAATATAATTTTTTCAAAATTTTTGGAATTAGATTGCATCTTTTTTCCATCTCCCTTCAAAACTAGTTTTTTTCAAGTGAACACCATTTTAAGTGAGTGGACGCTTTTACCATATAAATACAACTTTTTTTTTCCATGAAGGATAAAATTCCCAAGTTTTTTCAAATTTATATATTTGTAACTATGATATCTAGTGCTTCCAATTGGTTTCATAGTGTTTTATTAAATATTTTTTCCTCAATCAAGTTTCGAAGTCAAACCAATTACAATTCAGACATAGGAAGACTATATAACACAATTTTTTTTTTATGTATCAAAATTCAAATTTTTTTTTATGGATCAAGGAATTCAATATTTCGTGCACTCATATTTTTCAAATTTTTTTGTTAATAATCTTATATTTTCCACATGTGCAGAATAAAGAGCTTAATTTTCAGTAAAAAATCTACATTCACAAGAAATAAAAAATAAATATAATAATTAAATTAAATTTATTTAAAATTATACTTTTTGGGAAGCTTATAATAAGGACTACATACTTAAAAAAAAAAATTAAATGAATTCATTTGATCCCCAAAAAGTAAATCAAAAGTGGTTTGTTATCAGCATTTTATAGGTGTAGAGGACACTTTGTTATAGGTATGGTTTAAAACTAGTAAGGTTCTATCCAAAGAGGGTTTGATATAAGGTAGTTTGATCAAAACCTCTTCAATTAGAATGCTTTAAATGGAAATTTTAAAGACTTTAATCATTATATTTTCTAGAAATATGTGCTTTCAGCAAAAATCAGAATCTCCCAGAAATTGTAAACCAGCTTTGTTGGATCACCCATATCCAAGATGATTCTAAGCTTCCATGTAGTTTTTATCCCCACAGTTTTCTTTGAGAATTATTTATGTTCAACCTTAGTAATATTGTTGAACTACTATAGTAAGGTCTTTGACATTTCCACATGTAAATATTTAAGTTATTTCGTCTCCAACGAGATAGAACACAGTTACTAAAGGGTGATCCCACAATAGTGGTTTACAATTTTTGGCCAAACTGGACACTGAAATTGCTTTTTTAAACTAAATCTTCACATTCGGGCACCTATAGCGGCTAAACCATGAAGAATTTGAAGATGATGCAAACTAGAGTCTCGTCACATTTTGTCTGTAGATTCTAAAAATATTTTTTTCAAAATTTTTGGAATAAGATTCCACTTCTTTTTCCATCTCCCACGAAAACTGGTTTTTTTTAAAAAACAACATTTTTAAAAAGTGACGCACACCATATAACGCATAACTTTTTTTCCATGAAGGATAACATTCTAATTCTTTCGAATTTAGATTCGTAACTCTGATATCTAGTGCTTCCACTTGGTTAGATAGTTTTTTATTGAACATAGTTTCTTTAATCAAGTTTCAAAGTCAAACCAATTACAATTCAGACATAGCGCAACCATATAACGCATAACTTTTTTTGTATCTATCAAAATTCAAAAAAAAAATTCTATTGGATCAAGGACTTCAATATCTAGTGCACTCATATTTTTTATTTGATAATATGCTATTTTTCCACATGTGCAGAACAAAGACCTTCATTTTCATCCTCAAACCGAGCTTCGAAATGCCAAAATTCAAAATTTTTTCTGTCTCAGGGGGGATGAGGATTAAAGGGGGTTCGAGCGAACCACTAGGGGTTCACTCAAACCAGGGTTCATTCGAACCCCCCTTCCATAAGGGGTTTTGATGGCCTTTTTTGGCGGGAAAGTATTAAGAGGGTTTGGCCAAACCTAGGTTCTACCGAACCCCTAATTGGTTCGGTCGAACCAATAGGTTCGTACGAACCCCTAAAATCAAGTTTTTTGCCATGCATTCATTTTTTGTGAGTTTTCCTTCCTCACTTCAATTGTAAACCACTATTGTGGCTTCACCCTAAACATAGCACTAAACTAGAAACAACGCTTTCAACTTATAATGGTTATGCTGCTATGGCAGTGTGGCATATATGTACACAATGGCTACTCTGATATCCCACATATCTACCCCACATCTCTTCATCATGTGACTTGTGTTACAACTTCAGCATGGTCTTAAATATCAACTCATAATTTCAAGACTCAAAAATAAACAAAAACTTTGCACATCCAAAATTTCACAATCCCAATGTTGAACAATAAAGTATGTGTGCATTAAAATTCGTCAAAGAGGAAAAAGCAAAGATTAACAATGTTCATTTCGAATCAACTCAACTACATGCATGGTTAGTTTGTTCTTCAATTACACTCAATCTTAACATAAGTAGGAGTTATCATATGGTTATTATGTTCTGCATTTGTTGTATGAAGTTATATTTCAGTATACTGTTACACTATGTACCATTGTTATATATGTTGCATATGCATATATGCAATTGTTGTATGAAGTTAAATTTTAGTATGTTGTTTGAAAAATGGTATTGACATAAGTAGGAGTCAGCATATGGTTAGTATGTTCTGCATTTGCTGTATGATGTTATAGTTCAGCATGTTGTTACACTATGTACCATTGTTATATATGTTGCATATGCATATGCATATGCACATATATGCAATTGTTGTATGAAGTTAAATTTTAGTATGTTGTTTGAGAAATGGTATTAACATAAGTAGGCATCAACATATGGTTAGTATGTTCTGCATTTGTTGTATGATGTTATATTTCAGTATGTTGTTACACTATGTACCATTGTTTGATATGTTGCTCATTTCCAATCACCTCAATTAGATGCATGGTTAATTTTTTCTTCAATTACACTCAATCTTACATGTATGAATTTGTTGTTACACTATGTACAATTGTTTGATATGTTGTTCATTTCAAATCAACTTAATTAGATGCATGGCTAGTTTGTTCTTCAATTACAATCGATCTTACATGTATGCATTTGTTGTTACACTATGTACTGAAGTTAGATATGCATATGCATATTGCATCTATGCAAATATGCATATTTTCAATATGCATATGCATATTTGCAATATGCATATGCATATATGCAATTGTTGTATGAAATTAAATTTCAGTATGTTGTTTGAGAAATGGTATTAACATAAGCAGGAGTTAGCATGTGCATGTGCATGTGCATACTGTCAGCAATTGCCTTCTCCATTTACATTTAAATTAGATGAATGGTTAGTTTGTTCATCAATTACACTCAATCTTACATGTATGAATTTTTTGTTACACGATGAATTTCAGTATGTTGTTTGAGAAATGGTATTAACATAAGTAGGAGTCCGCATATGCATATGTATGTGCATACTGTCAGCAATTTCCTTGTCCATTTACATTTAAATGAGTGGACACCTTGTTAATTTCCATAACCATCCTTTATGTTGTCATCGGCCACTCTCCCTTTAAGCTTTGTTATGGTTGAAATATTTCCAACCCATTCAAATACAACATTACCATACATATGTATGTTGCACAGAATGATACAACATACCGAATTTTCAAATTAACTTAAAACAACAGATTGATACACCGTTATGATACATATATGTATAGATTACTATAGATAGATACATAAGTTTCCTCTCACAGAGATAAATATATACATATGTTTCATATTGCAGAGATAGATAGCAACATGATGGAATATGTTGTCTCTATGGTATCCATACTAATGTTTCAAGTTAGAAACATTCAAAACAAAAAAAATTCAAACATCGTTTCGAATCCATCAAGAAGTTCACAAAAAAAAACTAGCAACGAAACATTCAAATCAATCAAAAAATGTAGGAAAACTAAAATTTGATGGCAAGTTGTCTTGTGAGTTGGATGTGGCCTGTGATGGAGGACTCCATGATTGAGTTGGTTGGATTATGCTTGGGGTGGGTGAGGTTTGATAGTCCTGTAAGCGAGGAATCCAACTCTCATATGGTTGGCTTCTTGTGGGGCTAGGTGAGTGTGTATAGGAGAGCGAGTGAGAAGGACTCCAACTCTGAAATGTTTGGCTGGTAGCTTGGGTAGGTGATGGACAATATTGGGGGCATTGAATAGATATGAAAACTATGAAGATCCTATGGCGGTCAAGCAAGGGATTTAGAGGGTTGTTGAGTCACCTCTCCTTTGCACCATTTGTTTGTGCCTTCTCCAACTCTTTTTCCCTTTTTGCAACTTCCTTTTCTCTCCGTTGGTCCTCCCTTTTTTTGTCCTTCTTTTGCAGCTCCTTTTCAGCCTCTACTACTACTCATTGCTTTTCCTTTTCAATTCTCATAAGACTTTTCACCTTCAATTCTGCAATCCTTTCTATCTTGTGCTTTGCAAGCTATTGCTTCTTCCTCAATTTCAATTCTTCTAGTTCCTTCTTCTTTTCCTCTTGTTCACTTAGCATTTCCATGAAGTCATCAGTAGTTAGGAGTTGGGATCCTCTTTGCAACTTGATCCCACAGTCAGCTACCTTATTAGACTTGTCTTTCACCACATGAACTGATAGCTTCAAGAATTGTGAGATGCGTGAAGTTTGTTGGCCTCCCAAAGGCTCAATCAAATCATCATTATTTGTTTATGGCATCTCACTATCTATAGCATCCGTTCTATCTCCTAATTGCTCACCGTCACTGTCTCCACAATCAACATAGAAATGTACTAACGTATTGGGACCCATGTAGTGCGGTGGAGATGGCATTGAAAGACTTTGTTCTTCGTCCACATGCATATCCATAGCAAGATTGGCAGCACCATCAAAGAGCCAGGAGGGTTGCTCAGGTGGAGTTGGCAGGGAAAGAGATATGTCTCCAATAGTACTCTGGTCTCCCAATACTGCTGGTTCAAGTGGTTCATTGGAATCTGAAACAACAAATTCATACATGTAAGTTTGAGAGTATTTGAAGAAAAAACGAATCCAATCCATGTAATTTAAATGAAAATAGAGAAGGAAACAATATCCACAACCATATGCATATGGTGACTCTTACTTATGATAATCCCATTTCTCAAACAACATACTGAATTTTATCTTCATACAACATATGCATATGCTGACTCTTACTTATGATAATACCATTTCTCAAACAACATACTGAATTTTATCTTCATACAACATATGCATATATGCATATGCATATTGCATATTGCATATTGCATATGCCGACTCCTACTTATGTTAATACCATTTCTCAAAACAGCATACTAAAATTTAACTTCATACAACATATGCATATATGCAATGCAATGCATATTGCATAAATGTGCATATAAATTCATACAACAAATGCAGAACATAGTGTAACAACAAATGCATACATGTAAGATTGATTGTAATTGAAGAACAAACTAACTGTACATCTAATTGAGGTGATTGGAAATGAGCAACATATCAAACAATGGTACATAGTGTAACAACATACTGAAATATGACATCATACAACAAATGCAGAACATACCAACCATATGCTGACTCCTACTTATGTTAATACCATTTCTCAAACAGCATATTGATATTTAACTTCATACAACAATTACATAAATGCATATGCATATTGCAAATATGCATATGCAGATTTACATATATATGCATATCTAAAAATGGTGCATAGTGTAACAACAAATGCATACATGTAAGATCGATTGTAATTGAAGAACAAACTAACCATACATCTAATTGAGCTGATTCAAAATAAGCAACATATCAAACAATGGTACATAGTGTAACAACATACTGAAATATAACTTCATACAACAAATGCAGAACATACTAACCATTCATCCCATTTTGTTGATCTCCAACTTTCGCAGTTCCAACATTAGACTCACCCTCATTGACTTCCAAACCATTGTTGGAAAGGATTAGAATGTTTGTAGCAGCTGATGCTTCCTCGGGGGAAGCAAAGTGGAATGTCTCGCTAACCCTCATGTCATTATCCAAAGCATTTCGATCAAATGGCCAAATACCTGTCCTCTTGAAGCCAGTTGTAATGTTTGAAAAAGTCAATGACTTTTGAAAAGCTATACTGCCAAGTGTAGCCAATTTTTCCCTTCTTATCTCAAGATTTGGATGTCTACTGGTCAAATTTGTTCTTTCCTTTTTGAAGTTACACTTGAAAGATGAGAAAACACTCACATCAAGAGGCTGCAACTTGTGTGATGTGTGGACGGGTAGGGTGAGCAATTCAATACCAAGCTCCCTTGCTTTGGTAATGGTAGAGAAGGCTCCATGGCTATCGTTCCCATCAAATATCAAGAGGTGTCTATGGGTGGGTGAGCAACCCCTAGGTACTTGCATAGCAAAGAACTTGAGCCATTTGATAAAAATATCTTTCGTCATCCATGCCTGAGGTTGAATAGCCATCAATGCTCTTGGCTCACAGTTAGCTATGTAGTTTTGCACATTTTTTTTGCTCTTCAACAAATAAAAACTTGGAAGTTTCTGACCTGCAGCGTTTACACATGCTAGAATAGTGATCCACTCCTGGATCTTTGGGATAATGTAAGCAACACTTCTCACGCCTTTCATGGCAAGCACCTTCATGTTACTGTTTCGGCCAGCTTGTAGCCTTGTCTCATCACAGTTCCAAATCCTCTGCGATCCATAGTTCCCTCCTGCATATGCATTCTCCAAAGTGTCGTAGAAAGCACTTACAACCGGTTGCCTCAGATATATAGCACGGTCTCTATCTTGACCTTGGGCTGTTCTCAAGCAGAGATTAGGATGCCTTCTTTTGAATCCTGTCCACCATGACTTGCCAAGAAGCCCATTCTTGAAGGGATTATTCCTTGTTTCAAATATTTGGGCCACTTCCGTTTCCAGATTGACAATCTCCAAACCTTAGCCAATAGCAGCCATCTCCTTGCACCATTTGATGATCAATGACTCTTCCTCCTTAGTTAGGACTGTTGGGGGGCCTTTCCTTTTTGTAGTGATCATACCACCTAGCCAATTAGACAATGTTGAGGTTGGAATACCCCACCTTTTTGCTGCACCTCTAGTTGACCAGTCGTAGTCTTCGACATCTTCAAGGGCATGGTCCATGTCAGCCTGGGTCCATTCACGCCTCGGTGCAACCTTTTTGGTTGATACAGCTGGGTTAACTTGCACTATAGATTCGGTTGGCTGTTCCAAAACAATTTCTACCTCCTCCTCACTACTTGGTTCTTTAGTTCGCTGGTGAATAGGAATGACAACATCCTCCTCATCACTATGTGGCAGATGCACACCTCTCTTGTGTGCGGGCATAGTTGTCCGGCTCCGCTTTTGTGGAGGCTTCCTCCTTGAAGATCGCCTACTATTTGTTTGTGCATTTATCTTCCTTTGTATTGAACCAACACAGTGATTAGTAAACAACATACACTTAATATTGAAAATAATCATACCGACTGAAACAACGAATCCATACATTTACTATTGATTGTAATTGAAGAACAAGCTAACCATGCATATAATTCACACAACATTATGATACACATATATATAAACTTGCAATAGTAGCATGATACAAATATTTATATCTTCAAACAACTTTGCAAGACAATAAAGGGTTTCAAATATTTCTATCATACTGCTGTTTCAAGTTGTGTTAATGTTTCATAATGTTGTTTGAGATATTCTTCGCATATTGTTAGTAAAATTGAAGAACAGACAAAGAATACATCTAATTAAGTTGAATGTAACCGATGGTGGGTAGGGTAACTTTGAGCAAGGGGTCCACGTCATCAGCGTCCCAGTCGGGTAATTTTTTTATGCCACGTCCCTTAACAGTCAAGCTGGCATTATGCAACTTTTATATATGTATGTATATATCTATCTCTGCAATATATATATATATGTATGTATGTATGTATGTATATATCTATCTTATTGATATTTCAAGTTATTTATGCTCTTTCATTCCATGGTTAGAACACAAGTATGAGTCATATGCTATCACAATTGGCTGTGAGGGAGAGGGGTTGTCAATTATAGTAGGTTAAATTGAAGAACAAACACATAGACAAAAGGGAGAGGAGCTATGTGTGGGCATAGGAGCCGATCGTGGGTAACATAGGAGATTTTTTTCCCTACAGAGAATGCAGTGAAGTGGTATAAAGTTCATGGCATTTGCCATGAAATTTAGATTCTTGGCATTTGCCAATAGTTTATAAGTCATGGTATTTGCCATGAATTTTATAGCAGTTCTAACTGCATGCACTGTAGGGAAAGAGTGTTTTGATGTGACATAAATATCGACCCCTCTCCCTTACAGCTAACTTTGATGATGGTTGAGTCCTACTTATGTTAGTACCATTTCTCAAACAACATAGTAACATAAGTAGGAGTTAGCCATTATGACAGTTGACTGTAAGGGATAGGGGCCGATATTTACAGTCACTTTAATTGAACAAACAAAGCATACATCTAATTAGGTTCAATGTAAATGAGGACATACATACAATCACTTTGCAAAGATAGATAGATACTTAATTTGAATGTGAATGAACAAGGTATAAATTGAATGTACATACCTATATTTGGTGATGAACCGTACAGTAATATATAAATTTGACTATGCAATATATATATATATATATATATATATATATATATGCAGAGATAGATAGATACCTAATTTGAATGTAAATGAACAAGGTATAAATTGAATGTAGATACCTATATTTGTTGATCAACTGTTCAGTAATATATTAATTTCAATTTGCAAAATAGAAATATACATACCTTGTTAATTTACATTCAAATTAGGTTATCTATCTCTTTGCATATATATATATATCCCACAACCCTATCCATTTTCATGAAACTTACACATTTATCTATATCTGCAATATATATGGCCCTGTTCATTTTAATGAGACCTACGCATATCTCTCTCCCTATATATATATTTGCAAAGATAGATAGATAGATAATTTGAAATTAATATATTAATTACTGAACAATTCATCAACAAATATAGGTATGTACATTCAATTTATACCTTGTTCATTTACATTCAAATTACATATCTATCTATCTCTGCAAATATATATTATATATATAGGGGGAGAGAAATGCGTAAGTTTCATTAAAATGAATAGGGATATATATATATATATATATATATATATTGCAGATATAGATAAATGTGTAAGTTTCATGAAAATGGATAGGGCTGTGGGAAACATACGTGGATATGTATCATTTTGTGCAACATATATTTCTACCATAACAGAGCTTAAAGGGAGACTGGCTGATGACAGCATAAAGGATGGTTATGGAAATCACTTACCGAAAGAGTTGAAGGAAGAGAGCGCATCGATCTAGAGGAGGTCATCATCGCTCAGGAGCATGCAACAGAAAGTGAGAAATTTGAAAAATTTGAATAAACTATAATGTGTAACTTGCATCACACAAATGAGGATTGCTTGCATAAATAGGTTTGTTGAATTTGAATTGGTATCAAGTGGATTAATTTGAATTATGGGAGGGAATTTGATATGCATTCATTTGAATTATGGGAGGGAATTTGATCTGCATTCAATGGATTAATGGTAGAAGGGATAGCTTAATGGGTACGTAGGATTTGTGGTTGGTGATTTAAAGTGATATTAAGTTTGTTTTTGAATTGTAACCAGTTTTACATTTTTTTTATGATTATTATTTTTAGTGGATTTGTAAATAATAGAGTGATAATTAAGTGTTATATTGAAATTTTGCAATGCATAGTGAGCCTGAGAGTTCGTGTTTTTCAATTTTGGAGGCAAATTCAAAAAAAGATTGGTTATTATGGACATCCAAGAACCAGTTGATAGTAAAAAGAATATGAGAAATGGGACATGTTGAAATGTATTTTGTTCAAATATATTTGGAATTAAATCACTTGGCAATGTCTTATGTACATGTCAACTCACTTTTAATGCAAGAAGACTTATATTTTGGTTAATAAAATATCCCTTCACAACAACCTTTATTGGGAAGGTGGCAAAAATTATTTATATTGTGGAAATTAGATTATCATTATGCATTCACTTGATATTGTGAAATAGGAAAATAAATGTCCACTTGCATTCACCCACTATTGAGAAGGTGGCAACAAAAAAGTCAACCTATGATAGGACATACTGTGAATTTAATATGAATCTGTCATATCATATTTGAAAGGAAATTTGAAAATTTTATTGGTATAAAAATTACCCACCCAGGGTCTCCCAAGTTGTCTTATAGCTATAACGCTGATGGACCTTGTCCCACAATCGCCTTCCGCCTTAGTCAACGAATAGTATAGCAAGTAACCAAAATTGTAACACCCAAATTAAAAATGGTCCAAAAAAGAAAAGATTCTAAAAGGTACTTAATAAAATCCACGAATCAAGTTAAAGCATTTCTTTTACCACTTTTAAACGAATTTCCTACACCTGTGATAGGGATTTGTTCAAAGTGTCAATTACATGTTAGATTTTCTTAAGCAATCGGGTTCAAATGGATTCACCAACTGTACATAAAAGAATGGTAGAAGAATAATTTGTGGCATTAGCACAATTTTTTAAAATAATTTGAAGATTTTAATCCGATTATGAATTTATACTAATATCTTCTTGACTCAGAACCAAAGATTGAAACATACCCATTCCACCAAAGTACAAATTTGAAACCAAACCATAAAAAAATTCCTATCAGGGCTGAATTTCCATAGATATCTAGGGATCCAAACCCTAACAAATTCAACATTAATGTCAAAGTTCAAACCATAAAGGACATGTTTTGAAGTAGGAATTACCTAAAATAAATTCTTTTCATTAAAATTTTGGCCCTGGACAAGTAAAATTGCAATGGGGAAAAACAGGAATACGAATTCCAGAGACTCCAATTTATTTTGCTTATATCCCAAAAAAGTAGTGGGAAAATCTCTTTATAATGACTATAGCTAATCCTCTTCTTAGCGCCAGAACAAATCCATGGTTTGTACAACTATTATGGCGGAAAATGCAGGCCAAAACATATTTCTACTCTGTGAGACACCATCTCCTCAACTATGGTAATGAAGGGTTCCCAGATCAATGGCATCCAATACAGGCCTGAAATTCCATCATCCACCTCTCAAACCCAAAGCATCCTGGCTCTGCATAAAATTTTCACTCTTTGCCATTAAACACTAACATGCCACCGAAATATTTTAGTTCTATAAATTTTCCAAAAGAAATAAAACCCTCGGTAGCCATTCAAGCAACAAGCATTTAAAACCTATAAGACAGTGTAACTTAGCAGTCGTGGGTTTGCATATGAAAGAAATTGTAGACATCATGCATGAAGGCATCTGTTAAGGGACAAGCAACAGTTGTGGACCATAAATGCTTTTGGAAAGCTAACAGATAAAATAAAACCAAGCCATAATCCATAATTGCTTGAAAAACTTCTATCTTAAGTCTGAAGATATCAAGTAATTATGAGAATAATGCAATAATATGAATGGTCTTATAAACAAGGTGTATAGAAATCAAACACAAATAGACCTAAATGGCCACTTAAAACATATAGAATGGAGGTTGTAGCCTATTACTCATAAACGTATTCCTCCATAAACACCTTAACTGGAAAGAACACCCAATATTCGCAGAACCCAATATGGTTAGAAACAACTAAGAATCCAAACGGTAAATCAAATCTTTACCAAAAGTCTAACAAGTCTGAGATTCTTTCTTCATGCTTTGAAAGCGACAACCTCTAGATCTTAAAATAGTGTTGTAGACTTTGAAAACTCACGAAGATATCAATAATGATAGACATGAAGCTAACATTGACCATATACATTCTGGGTAATGCACAGTAATCCCAATATTGCGGTCTTATTTCCTTTATCTTATTTATACAAAATTCTATTTAACCAATTTTGCAATACGATAAAGCAGAAACAGTCCAAAACCATAGATTAAAAAAAATAAAATAGAACATACCTCTGCAATAACCCGTGAGCCATCCTTTACTCCTTTAGGAGTCTGCTTCGAAATTTCTTTGGAGGCTTTCATCGACATCATCCTTGCAAATGCTTAACTCAATATTATTATTATTATTATCTTCTTCCCTTTTAAAATGGTGGATAGACAAAAGTTTTTAGGTAGGTAAGCTCAAGGCGGTCCAAATATTTTCCAAAATAAGATTTGCCACACAGTCCAGGCTTCTTCCAGCATCTCCATAGGCATACAATACAAACTCACCCGTGTAGCTTTTCACAAAAACTCAAAGCAATCTTTATTGAAAGGATTCAACAACGCCTCCCTCTGTCTTTCTACGCCCATATTGCATGATGACCAAATGTTTGCATAGATAAGGTACGTGAACTGTTAATGTTTACAAAATGCCTCCGCAAAAAACGTGGTCTCAGGCTATGCTATGCCATTATAACATACTTACCCAAAATTCAAATTACTTCTCTTTTTGTTTTTCAATCGAATCCTAATGAAAATATCGGAATTGTCTACGCATCCTTCAAAAGGGACATTTGACCTCATTTATTAATTAATTAAAAATAAAGATACAATGCATTTTTATTTGTAATTAATTAATAAATACGGTCAAATGTCTGTTTTGAGGGCTGTGTAGACATTGCCTGAAAATATCGAATCCACCATTCAAGTTTAGATTTGGCAACATGAAGTGTGTTGGAGATTATAATCACACCTACTCTCTTAAATATGCAAGCTACCCCTGATAGCTCCGTATCCTTTGTTCTGCAGTCATATCTCATCAAACATTAAAGGA
>VDFB02174998.1:0-11188 GCA_007258455.2 Sequoia sempervirens | reverse complement strand
TAAGTCCCAATATGGACTTTTTCCAAAAATTTCAGAAAATTTTGACTGATTTTTGTGAATTATGAGTGCTATGATGTAGAGCTAAATGAAAAATGCTGAAATCTAGAAAAGTTACATGAAATTAGATGCCAAAAATGCAATCTAAATGCACTTTCTATGAATGCAAAATTTGAAACCTATCATGCAAAGGACTTCATGCGAATCCTAATGCAAGCTAGATGTATGATGAAGGACTCCAAAGTAGACACGAGAGTATTAAAAAAAGCAGGTTCACCAAAATGGAACATTGATTTTTGGGACCTACTTGCTTTCTATCACTTCTAGGGTTTTTCACCTAGAATGAGAAAGAAGGGCCAAAAATGCTTATGTTCACATTCAAAAGTGGAGGTGATGTGGATGAAAAAAAGGATGCAAAATGCCTAGATGTAATGTTTAAATGCCAAAAACTAATAAGATCACTTGACTAACGAATAGAAACTAGAGGAAAACAACTTGTTTGAAAACACATTGTGTATTGTAAAATCATCTACAAATGAATGGAAAAATGCAATAGAAATGAATCAGACTAAAAGTGTGCACCTGAAAGCTTGAAGGAGGCTAGAAATTGCTTCTGAAACACTGCTGATGCTGATTTTCAAGCCTGGAGGGACTCATTCGCCATTCTGGGTGAATCAGTCCTAGTTCTGTCAAACTATACCAGAACTTGTTTCTGACAAAAGGATATCTAAAAATGTAAAAATTCAAAAATTGACCTTGGGGTGGGACTCATTTTCCACCCATGATGAATGAGTCCACTTTTGAATTTATGAATTTTCTAAGGTGGATTCCGAAGCTTCCGATCTACACTTTGATGCTCTACAGTTGTCCACTTTCAAAACTCTGATTTACGAGTCTGAAGATAAGTTTTTGTTGATATTTTGACTTATTGAATGAGGAGAAGACTTGAGCAACCTTGCAACTTGATCTTCGATGACTTCCAAGCTTCCAAGGGTCCTAAATCTATAAACACACAAGAAGAGAAGAAGAAATGTTGATTGTTAGGGCATGAGGGTTTTCCTTGGTCAAACCCCCGCTTAGGTAATTAAACCAAAATAATGAAAGAATAGAATGAAACATGCAACAATGGAATAAATTACCTTGCCATGATGATTGATCTTGAAATTCTGCAACAAAACATGAAGAATATGCCCTTGACTGTCTTAGGAAGCTAACTTGATGATTTGCAATGTGAAGCCCTAGCTTGCTTCTCTTGAAATAGAAGAATGGTGAATGAATTATAAGAGATAAAAGATTGAATGGAGGAGATGAATAAGGGATGAATGGAATTGAATGAGAGAGATGTAAAATAAGGAGAAGAACACTTATTTATACAATCTTGTGCCTTAGTTAATTTGTTCATACCCTCATCATAGGTTGACATCAAGTGATTTTGTGGAATAAAACCCAAAAGGAATTTTTTTAAAAAAATGAATTTGGGGCCAAGGTGGACTCATTCACCACCCATGGCGAATGGGTCCCACCTAGGACCTGAAAATGGGTGTTGGGAATTATCTTGTATTTAATGTTGTTTTTTGTGCTTACATTAAAAAATACACTTAATAAAGCCTTATAAGGGCATAAAGGGGCCAAATAAAGCACAAGAAAGGTGTAAATGGTGAAGTTATGCCTAGAAAATCATGAAATCTTGTTACAAGAATTTACAACACTTCAAAATAGGACTTGCTTAGTGATGAAATGGTTATTTTTAGGTAAATTGTAATGAATAGAGTCTAGCAGAATGTAGCGATGGTTTACAACACTTCACAACACCTTCACAAGATGTCATTAAAAGCATGTTATTTGATTTGCAAGGGTCCAAGACCTGATGTGGATGCATAAAATGCCTGACAACACCTGAATCAAGGCCTCATTAAGTCCAATTAATGTCATGTCAAGCAAAGGGTCCTTTCTTCTATGATACAAATTCTTGCCATGTAAGTTGTAAAAATTTGGGAGTGATTTGAAATCACCATGGGATTTTGAGAGGCATGGAATTAGGGTGCTGAATTGTTGGGTCCTCTCCCCTGAATAGTATTGTTTTTATGTTGATTACAAAATAAAATAGAAAGTGACTTAAATTAAGGTAATTATTTGTATTTAAATTATTTTAATTTGATATCAAAGAGATAAGTCTTACTATATTTAGGTTGATTAATAGATATATGGTGTGTTAATCTTCAAAATTCATATTTTTCTCATTTCTTTATTTTCTTTACTTTTTTACCTAACATTCCAAAATAAGATAGGAAGTATCTTGAAAAAAAATAGATTTTGGATCTTGCCTCTATCTCAATTTATTCTCAAAAGAACTTGTCCCATCATATCTAAGTGGACGTATAGGCATATCAAATGTTATTCCTAAAAAGTCACCTTTATAAATTAGAATGAAGTATATTTAACTTGGTGGGTGAAAAGGAAGTACCTCAACAAATCAATGATGAAGGTATATTTTGGATTAACAACATTTAATCTCAATTCAAATTAAGTTTACATGATTCTCATTGTTATTGGGAAATTACAAATAGGGTATAAAAGAGCCTAAGTATCAAAATCTAAGAAAAATTTGTAGAAGGTTGATAGAAAAATGGATAATACCTAATCCATTCTCACCTCATATCTAAAGAGAAAGATAATGCCTCATCCATGTGAAATGGGAATTGAAATACCGAGTTTTTATTTTCCAAGTATTGTTTGATTATTAAAAAATAAGGTTTTGTTGGTGTAAATAGGTGTTTTCCTTATCTAGTCCTATCTTGGTCCTATTTACATGTTAAGTCCACTTAGGTCCTAAGAAATAATATTTCTAATTAAGCATTACCTGTCACTTATCTTATCTAGTTGTCTTTTATTTAATGCTTGTGTCCTAGGTAGTTATGAGTTAGTTGTCTCATGTGATAGGATTAAGATACTTTTTTGTGATATTTTGTCTAATCCTATCCCTCACCTTGCCTATATAAGAAAGGCTTCACATGTACATTGTAACAACCTAACAACTATTCAATCTAGTTGTCAAATTAATTTTGACAATCTTACATCCTTTATTAGAACATGATATTTCTACTATTTCTCTCTTGTCAAAGTTATTGTCTTGTAGGTGATCCTAGGATGTTGAGGAGTTCACCATAAACTCCTACATGGTATTAGAGCTTTAGTGTTGCAGACTTCTTCACAAATCTGAGGGACCTATCTTGGCATGAAATTTTTGTTGGGTGTGAGTTGGGGTCTTGAGAACCTCATCGTTGAATCCAAGGCATCAAAGAAAGCCAAGTTTGGCTTTCAATTCATCAACTTTCATCATGTTTTGACTGATCTACAAGGGTTTCAGTTGCCAAATTTAGGGGTAGCTAATTTTTCAAAGCACTTTGGGAAAAATTTACCTCCCATTGCATCCGAAAGGCTAAAAAACCAAGGATTGACTATCAATTCATCGATTTTCAACAATTTTTACTGAGGTACTAGGAAATTTTTTTAAGTTATATGACCGTATAGATTCATACAAGCCATAGAATATGACGTCAAATCTGATAATGGTTTGAAAAATTATTTGTATTGTCAGCATAAATTTGACATATTTGGCTGTGCAAGGTATATTCCTTATTTTCATACTCGATCTGTGACCCTCTCAAATTAGTCAATATGACTTCATTAATATCAATAGTTTTTTTGTTAATTAAAAATCTATTCAAATTTCAGTTTAACCGTCGACTATAGGCTTAAGCGCTAGGTCGCTGCCTCTTATTTGGCCACAATCACTATGCGAGTGGTAAGGGATTAAAGCCTTAGGTGGCGCAACTCTGCTCGCCACCCCCTTTATGCCACACTCCAACAGTGCCACCATTGAGTGGTGACATGATTTTTTTTTAAACTATGAGTTTTCACATGGTCACATGGAGAATCATCCACTAGCCCTCAAGGGGCTTTATTATTATGTTTGGCTAGTTTGTGGATTCCCTAATAAGGGAATTTTCTTCAAATTGCTATAACTTGCAATCAATCCAGGAGGTGAAAGTTTTCAAATGAGATATTGTTGGAAAGCTAGCTTCACCAATTTTGTAGTGGTGTAGGTTATTTTTCATAATTTTACTATTTTGTGATAGTTATTGTTGGTTGAAGTCATATCTTAATTTTTTTAGAAAACACATATATACTGAGAGGGGGGTGAATAATTATATCCCTCAATTAATCCAATTTAAATTTATCAATCAAAACTTATTACTACCTTACCCAGATAAAAAAATTCAAAGCAAAAACACACTACCACAACACTAGATTTACATGGAAAACCCAAGAAGGGAAAAAACCACGATGAGAAAGATGCTTGGAGCTACTATCCAAATCCATCCTCACAAAATGAAACAATAGTTACAACAGGTTTTGTGGCAAAAACCAATGGAAGTTCACAGTCCCCTGTCAATTACAACAACTATAAAAAAGAGTATGCAACCTCAAAATACAACACTTGATGAATCAAATGCACAACTGCCTCCACAACACCTATGTTTCCTTTGACTCATTGTCTTCAACATTTCACTTACACTCCTCTACTTTTGGCTGACTATCTCAAACACTCACACTTGTATTTCTTCCTTTGACTCACTACCTCTAGAATTCACTACACACTTTTGTTGGTTCACTACCTTCAACACTTTACTTATATTCTTCTACTTTCGACTCATTTCCTTTAGCATACTTCAAAAATTTATTTGCACATTCAAACTCATTTCTCTTCCTTTAGCTCACTACTTTTGGCATTCACATTAAAAACACAATGCATAACATCACTACTTAAATCACACACTTGATCCTTCATTTATACCTCTAGCGAGCATAAAAAAGTTTCTCCTTGTTAAGCAAACTAAAAAGTGTAAATATGAAACATGCAATAGCTATAATGAGTCAGCTCCAAAAAATCTTCAAGAAAGGGAAATTGAATGTGGTCCAATCCAAGGAATAAGTATGACTTATTTTACATAAACACACATTCCCATGCTAGCGCACACCACAAAAACTTGGTGCTAACAACTTAATGTACCAAGTCAGCTCAACAAACACTTAACTCGCAAAATATTAACTCTAGACCACAAGTAGTACTAGAGAGATAAGATAACATCATGCGGATTACATCACAAGAATTAGATGACATCTAAAAACATTTCCATGTCCTCATTTTAAAACTTCATGCAACATTATGCTAGCACAAGCAACCAAACATAGAACAAGTATCTCTTGCAAACCTAGACAACATAGTCTTGAGATAGAAAATTGAAAACTTCATGTGCAATACACCTTAGTAACAAAAACTAGAAGGAAAGAAATATTTAGACATTGTAAATTCATCCTCCAAACCGCAAGACAACAATAGCAATTGTGAAGAAATGCAGAGCATTTCTCTAAACCTTCTATGACTACAACATCACAATTTTCACACTGCTAATGCAATAAAATATTGTGGTGACAGTATGTTCTAAAAATAGGAACATACATCCTTCACAATTTATTTTTTCTATCTTCCAAACCACAGGACGTTATCTTCAAATATGGAAGAATGCAAAAGAGTGAAAAGCATTCTCCATAGCTTTTCAATACAACTTCCTGAGCCATTGATTGTAAGAGAACTTTATTTTAAATATATTTTACATCAACAGATAGTGAACAACATCATTCACTCATACATGAGCAACATGAAATGTAGGACAACTATTATAGTAGGCTCATGACATCATACATAAAACTCTGATCAACATTCTGATTGCAACATATGCAACCTTCCACACACTATCACTATGTTGAAATTAAAGACAATACCATCAACAATCTCCATTATTTTGACATCAATGAAAACACTTGCAACAAACTTGCAACACAATTTTGGCTCCTGAGCTTATAAATTTTTGCCATGATCTCCAATTTTTATGATTCTTACAACATTGGAAATGTATTGAGGGGCTCTATCATGTCATCCATGCAC
Source organism: Sequoia sempervirens (assembly GCA_007258455.2). Lineage (NCBI taxonomy): Eukaryota > Viridiplantae > Streptophyta > Pinopsida > Cupressales > Cupressaceae > Sequoia > Sequoia sempervirens. Next base: position 5,181 of record VDFB02174998.1, on the reverse strand, counting down.
TTTTTATTGTATCTAACTCAAGTATATTATTATTTAAGTTTTTTATTGATGTGTTTCTTGAAGATTACTTGGATATTTTGATAGTTGAGAGGGTGAAATTTTGACTTTTACACTTAATTTCAGTATTAGAATGATGCTCTATCTCCTGTTGCTTCATTCAGATTCCAGAGTTGCACCATATCAAGAGTTTTCTAGTGTTGGACTTGGAATCGAGTGTGTTGTTGCTTTATCATGATTCTAACCTAAGTCCTTGAGTGACTATAATATGGTTTTAAGCATCAAAATTATCTTTCCTTTGCTTTCCTAATTAAGGATTCTAGTGTTACTCCACCAGTGTGCTTTGAGTGTTTCCTTGTAGCAGGTTATTTCATTGAGGGGGTTGAATGGTCTTTTCTTCATCTCTCTTATGGGGGGTCTTTCTCCTCGAATGGGGTTTTTTCCACTCATTTTTCATGGAGAGGATTATTGTATTTCATCTCTCTTTTGGGTAGGAGTATTGACTCACTAGGTTTTCTCTTTTTCTTTGTTTGTGAGAGATTGCATTTACATTTGTACATGGGTACCTAACATGGCCTTGTGATTAAGACCTGTCTTTGTGTCATTTTCATAAGTATTCTGTAAGTTATACTTAAGAGGGGGTGTTGGTGTAAATAGGTGTTTTCCTTATCCAATCCTATCTAAGTCCTATTTAAATGTTAAGTCCACTTAGGTCCTATGAAGGAATCTTTCTAGTTAAGCATTAGTTATCACTTATCTTATGTAGTTGGCTTTTATTTAATGCTTGTGTCATAGGTAGTTATGAGTTAGTTGTCTCATGTGATAGGATTAAGACACTTATCATGATATTTTTTCTAATCCTATCCCTCACCTTTCCTATATAAGAAAGGCTTCACATGTACATTGTAATAACCTAACAACTAGGGTGAGTGTAGGATCATGGGGTTCCAAAAAGTGGTGATATGACAAAAAAGTGGTTGACGATTTTTTTTTATCCGAATTTGATGAAACAAAAAAGGTTTATTGAGGAAATTGTCAGATTTCCAAAATATAAGACATGTCTTATTTGGAATTAAATAGACAATTATTATTTATTTTCTACATACATTCTAACTAAAGTCTTGATTGATAGATTGATTGAAAACCATCTATAATTCTTAAATGATTTCACATTTTTTGAATCGAAAAGATATGGCACATTCTATGCTTCCCATACTATAGGATAAAAAATAAGAAAAGTTAAATTTCATAAATTTTTGACCAAGTTATGGTGGTTAGAAAAATAAGTTTTAATATTTTTAAAATGTTTTAATAAAAAATTCATAACTAATTATTTAATTGCAAAAAAATTACAAAAAAAATGTGGCACATCCAAGAATGTGTCCTCTACTTATATTGAAATTTTCAAAAAATAATATTATTTTTTCTTGTACTTAGGTTGATCAGACATGCACCTTTTTATTTTTTCCTAAAAATTTAGTATTACTGCATTGAGATTTCAAAATTTTACCAAATAGATTTACATTTTTTCAAAAAAGGAATAGTATCTTAGAAACCGCATTCAATTTTCTACAAATTTTGTTCTTACATATTTTTCAAATTATGTTAATAACTTATTCAAATTTTTATTTCAAGTTGCCTAACTCTGTTTTTCTAAATTTTTATTGCCACTTAAGGGCCTAGTTTGGACCCCCATGATCCTGCATTGAACCACTACTCAATATGGTTGTCAAATTCATTTTGACAATCTTACATCCTTAATCATAGCATGATATTTCTACTATTTCTCTCTTGTCAAAGCTATTGTCTTGTAGGTGATCCTAGGATGTTCAGGAGTTCACTATAAAATCCTACATGGTATTAGAGCTTAAGTGTTGTAGACTTCTTCACAGATTTGAGGGACCTATCTTGGCATGAAATTTTTGTTGGGTGTGAGTTGGGGTCTTGAAAACTTCATCGTTGAATCCAAGGCATCAAAGAAAGTCAAGTTTGGCTTTCAATTTATCAAATTTCATCATATTTTTACTAATCTACAAGGGTTTGAATAAGGGTTTCAATTGCGCGATTTAGGGGGGTAGTTTATTTTTCAAAGCACTTTGGGCAAAAATTGACCTCCCATTGTGTCTAGAAGGCTTGAGAACCTAAGGATTGACTATCAATTCATTGATTTTTGACATTTTTTACTAGGGCACAAGCAAAATTTTTAGGTCACACGCCCATAAAAATTCATATAGGCCATACAATACGACGCCATTGGAGCTATCAATGGTCTAAAAAAATATTTGTGCTGTTGGAATAAATTTGGTATATTTGGCTGTGCAAGGTATATTCCTTATCTATATACTTGATCTGCGACCATGTCAAGTCAGTCAGTACGACTTCATTAATATTGATATATGTTTTTTTAATTAATTTTTTTTTTTAATTTCAATTTAACCACTGACTTCGTTTGGTTTCCGTGACCGCCGTCTCATTTCACGGTTCATCAACAGCGAGTCTGAGCCCGGTGGTTTCTTTAACGCCTGGCCCCTGCCCATGACCAGGCACCGCCACCGTCAACCTGGCGATTGCCAAACCGGCATTTATCCACGGTTATCACCGGTTCCCTACAACCATCAGCGTCTGGTTTGCCAGATGCCCCTTTAATGAAACCACTGGCAACTCCACAACCAGAGGAAATTTCGTCCAGGATACCGCGGAAAGCGCCGCCTGCGTCAATGGTAGGCTATTTTGCCACTTTTCTATTTTGTGATATTTATTGCTAGTTGAAGTCATACCTTAATTTTTTCAGAACACACATATTTATTGAGAGGGGGGATGAATCATTATATCCCTCAATTTAATCCAATTTAAATTTATCAATAAAAAATTATTACTGCCTTAACCATAAAAAATTCAAAGCACAAACACTCTACCAAAACATTAGATTTACATGGAAAACCCAACAAGGGAAAAAGCCATGGTGAGAAAGTTGCTTGGAGATACTATCCAAATCTAGCCTCACAAAATGAAACAATAACTTTACAACAAGTTTTATGGCATAAACCAATGGAAGTTCACAATTCCCTACCAATTACAAAACCTATAAAAAAGAGGCCGCAACCTCAGAATACAACACTTGATGAATCAAATACACAACTGCCTCTGCAACACCTTTGCTGCCTTCGACTCACTGTCTTCAAAACTTCACTTGCACTCTACTTTTGGCTCACTATCTCCAGAACTCACACTTGCATTTCTACCATCGGCTCACTACCTCTAGAATTCACTTACACACTTGTATTGTTTCATTTCCCTCAATACTTTATTTATATTTTTCTGCTTTTGACTCACTTCCTTTAGCATAATTCAAGCATTTCTTTACACATTCACACTCATTTCTCTTCCTTCATCTCACTAATTTTGGTATTCACATTGAACACATAATACATAACATCACTACTTAAATCATCCACTTTATCCTTCCTTTATACCTATCGTAAGAATCAAAAAGTTTCTCCTAGTCGAGCAGACTGAAAAGTTTAAACATGAAACATGCAACAACCATAATGAGTTAGCTATAAAAACATATGTGAGAAAGGGAAATTGAATGCGGTCAAAACCAAGGGATAAGTAGGACCTATTTTACCTCTACAAACAATCCCATGTTGGTGCACACCACAAAAACTTGGTGCAAACAACTTAATGTACCAAGTCAACCCAACGAACACTTATCCCACAAAATATTAACTCCAGAACAAAAGAGGTACTGGAGAGATAAGATAACATCATGCAAATTATATCACAAGAATTAGATGACATTTAAAAACATTTCCATGTCCTCCTTTTACAACTTCATGCAACATTATCCTGACACAAGATATTGGACACAAAGCTAGTATCTCTTGCAAACCCACACAACATAGTATTGAGATAGAACATTGGAAACTCAGTGTGTGGTACACATCAGTAACAAAAACTAGAAGGAAAGAAATGGTTAGACATTGTAAATTCATCCTCCAAACTGCAAGACAACAATAACAATTGCAGAGAAATGCTGAGCATTTCTTTGAACCTTCCATGACTGAAACATCACAATCTTCACACTGCTAACACAACCAACTTTTGTGGTGACTACTATGTGTAGACACATAAAATGTACCAATTGAACCTATTCACTTGATCCTAATTTACTAACACCGGTTCGTCTTGAATCATCTCGAATTGCTATTCATTTAATTAAATAATCTTTATTTAATTAAATTCATCATATTCCATCTTTTAATTAAATAAATCAACTTTATCTGATTAAATCATCTCTTATTAATTAAATAAATCACTTTGTTTAATTAATCCTATAGTCCCTCTTTTAATTAAATAATTCATTTTGTTTAATTAATCTCTAAGGTCATCTTATTTAAATTAAATAAATTTATCTTTATTTGATTTAAAGCTAACACCATCCTATTTAATTAAATAAATTAATTCTTATTTAATTAAGTCTAAAATCATTTTCCTCTCATTTTGATTTAAATTATTCCAAAAGTCTAAGTCAAGATGGTCAAATCAACTAATCTCCTTTTAAATTAATTAAATCTTGATTAATCCTAATCTTAATCCATCAAATCCTCTAGCTTTTGCAACTTGCTCATGAAAATCATTTTAATTGATTTTATTAAATCCTCAATTACTTTCAAAAAGGCATCAAAGGATGGAATATTCCTCAAATTTGAAAAATCCCTCCAAAAGGTCTTGTCCATCCAACAAAGCATTAAAACCTCTTACATGTCCTTTTCTTGAGCCAAGTGATATTAACTGCACCTTTCATCTCATCCTTCAAGCTATCTTTTGAATTTCAAATTCCCCCCTCTTTGCACATTCTCCAAAATGTGCTACATCTCTTCAGACAGCATGTTGACAAGTATGCTTTTATCATTGGATCATTTTTTAGTCCCAAATCCTCCACATGTTTCAATCTTCAATCCTTATCTCTTATAAATAGAGGCCTTCTCTATTTGTTTGAGGAGCCACAATCAATGTAAAATCATTATGCTCATTTGGAGAGGAGGAGCTTGAGGCAAAGTTATCATTTTATGCAAGTTCATCCAAGTTAACATAGCTTTTCATCCAAATCTCCATTTTCATAGCTAGGTTATGCAGGAATTTCATCAAGGAAGCATCCAATCTTCATCAAGTCATCACAAA
>VDFB02174995.1:0-12796 GCA_007258455.2 Sequoia sempervirens | reverse complement strand
TGATCAGCAAATAAGGAAACCTCCTGTATGCTTGGAGAACGTGTCTCCAAAGGTACTGCTACTGTAACTCGTGGAGGTTCTGGCTGAATTATTTCTTTCTTTCTGGACTCTGGTCCTCTTGTGATCTGTTTCTTCCTTCCCGTGGTGGGCGTCCTGTGATCTCCCATCAAGTTGTAGGTCAAGGCAATTGACCTACCTTTCAATCTGCTCACTCGCCTATCGACCCATGCCCTGGTGAATGTCATAACCGGGATAGAGAGAGTATCAAGGTCGGCAACCTCGGGCTCTGACCAATCAATAGGCGGAAGTGGAGTGTCCCGAACGGCTGCATAGTCTGGATGAACAACATCCATGTCCTCATTGACCTGGTCCGGAACCGGAACTACCTCACACTCCCTGATCAGAGTAATCGGCAACCTAGAGAACATCCTCTTTCTCACTTCAATCTCATCAACTGCATCAGCCCAGTAATCCTCAATGGTGGCCTTGTGTTTGAATTCCTCTGACAACACCCAGTTGATGTTATGGTGCGGGTCATAGTGTTGTCTACTTGTGTGATATGAGAAATGATAAAATTGAAGCTCACTTTCAGCTTCTCTACATGCCTGTATCGAAGGACAACCCTCGTCCGAGTTGCCCATCACAACTGGAAACTCTATCCCTCCTTTCTTCTTCTTCTTCTGGATTTTGTCAAAGGCTAGCAACTGTCTAGCTATCTCTAGCATTATTATTTTATCTGTTGGGTACTTAGGCAGCCTATATGGGTACGAAGAAAATCCTTGCAGCCTAATGTATGAAAATCTTGGAAACTGTATAAACCAGCACCCATACCTCTCAATTAGCTCCTGGGCATTTCTAGAGATTCTGCACTGTAACCTCTCCTGAAGCAGCCTCGTGATGTACATGGTGAATGAATCGTTGACACGCTTGTAATGGGTTGTGCTCGAAAGGTGCAACTGCGTACACGCTTCATGAATTTTGAATTGGTGAGAGCCACAACCGATGGGTTCCTTGTAAGAGATTCCTCTGTACCTCGTCATTCGTGCCAACATATAAATTAGATAGGAACTCATGTAAAACGTTTTAGTCCTCCGCAAGCTCAGGAGCTGCTCATGTATATTGTCGCTGATCATCTCAGCCCAATTGACATAATCCTTGCCTTCTAACACTAGGTTGATGTAATAAAACATCCACGGCTCAAAAATGTAAGACTGGGGGCATCCACCAACCCTGCTCAGCAACATGATGAGATCACAATATTCCTGCTTCAAGTCCTCTGCTATGATCTGTTTCGGCAACTTCGTACGAGACGGCCTCGGAGTGCTCATCCAGTGAGTGTTAATTGTGTCCATGCATCGTTCAAAAGCAGAAGCATACATACACTCCGCTCGCTCCCTGGACTTGTAGATCGTGGTTTCTATGCACCGATCCCAAAAGCTTCCACCAATGGTCAGCCGGAGGAGATTGCGCACTCTTGGCCATCCGTGACGGATCAACGGTGTTCTTTCTCGTAACAGTTGGCGCACTCCATAATCAACTCCGAACACTGAATAGCTGGCGGAAAACCAGCAGCTGCATACAATCCACTGCGGACGATGTTGTGCGAAGTGACCGAAGCCCGATGACTTCCAATCCCAAACAGCCTATTCTTGAATGTTTCCAGGTTGACAGAGCCCAGGTTCGTGTCCGTCAACTTGCCCAACTTTGAAATGAACTTTGACTCCGGCATGAACGTTTTGCTCAGCCTCTTGATCGTAGCCTGTCGGGAGGCACCATTGTCCTTTCCGGTTGTCCTCGCTTCAGCCATCTGCAACATAACAAACATTTCATCAGCAACCAGATTTAATAAAATAAGGCAGGATATAGGGGCTGCAGTTGAATTCTAGAAGCTGCAATATCTTTCGTATTTGCAAACCTCAGCTTCTTCTCTTGAATAAACTCGAATTCCAACACTTAGAACAGATTTCTAAGTGAACCTTGATGACTTCACTCTACAACCAGCAATCAGCAAATTGAACTTCTTAACTTTGCACTTCAAACCAGCAATCAGCAATTTTAATTTCTATGTCTTTGTATCGGTAATCAGCAATCTTGCAAGTCCGTACTTTTAAAGTTATCAATGTTTCAATTCAATACAAGGCGTCCTTTTCAAATGGCAATTTCGACCAAACTTAATCAAATCAGACTTCAACTTCAACACTAGCAAGGACGTACTTCTCAAGCTCTCAGCAATGGCGCACCTCTTTAAGCAACTCCAATTCAAGCAAATCAGATTTCAGCCACTTAAGTCGTACCTTTTACAAGCAAGCTCAATCTTCAGCAAACACTTCTCCCCTCAGCAATGGCGTACCTTTCTCAGCAACTTCAATCAACTCTCAAGTGCGCCCCTTCAGCAACTTGCACTCCTTGGCAAAATTCAAACTTCTTCAAGCTCACTCAGACTTAGCAAATTCGCCTTTCTCAGTTGTGAAAATGAGTGAAAAGCTTGCTCATTTTATAGCTAAAATTCAAATTTGTGAAGACGCACTTTAGCTGCCATTAAACTCCAATTACCCACTTCAAGAATTCGAATTTTCCCTCTCTGATGTTTCTGACACTTGTCTCCGGTCGTCGGGAATATTATTCTTCTAGAAACTTGACTTTGACTGGCGTTTTGAATTCCTCTTCGAAAAATTTAATTTAAATTCATCATATTTTACTCACCAGCTGGAGCTCCGTCACTTGAATTCAAATTCTTAACTTCATCATCAGCTCTGGAAAATTCACCTTTGAAGAATTTAATCACAATCATCTAGGCAACTCCCTTCAGACTCATCGTTCGAAGAAAATTCACTCTGAAAACTCATTTATTCACTTTTGCCTTAGAAAATTTAAAATCCTCCCTTAGGAAAATTCACCATTCAAGCACTGATTAAATTCTCTACTGAAAAAGTGTCGGCGAAGCTTGAAAGATCTGGAAATCCATTCATCATCACAAATGTTCAGTACCCAGAAGCAAATTTTCGTCAGAATGTCTCGAATTCATGGGTACCCAACGAACGGGTTCATTTAATTTTTCGAATTTTGAACCTTAGAAAAATATTATTTCCATCATTTTAAATTGTTCTTCGCCTGTGATTACTTTGTGTTGCTCTGACTTCTTGAAAAAAAAATTGAAGAACTTGAAATATCATTGTTTCTGACTCCATTACTGAGAAGAGTTGCTCGTGCTCCGGAAAATTCATCAACTGAGTTCTAGGCATATTTTCAAAGAAAGATAATTTTCCTTAGAAAATATTTTAAAATCTTCTTGCACTTTTGAAATCTTGCCTTAGAAAAAAAATTTGTTGATCGCCAGTGGAGAGGAACTTTCACTTAGAAAATTTTTATTTGTTCCGGCCTGCCTTGCACATTTCATCTTCACTCCGCACCACACACTTGGAAAATATTCATTAAAAGCCCAACGCCTAGGCAAATTTAAAATCTCACGCCTTAGAAATTTTTAACACTTAGAAAATATTTCACTGAGGCGCCTAGCACACCTCAAAACATCTCAACGCCTTCAAGATTTATTTTTCTTTTAACACCTTATAACTATTTTCCATCACACATCTCTCCATCACCCTAGGCGTATATTTCATTTAAACTCTCAACACCTTGAAATATTTTCCACGCCTAGCATATCACCCTTACTCTAGGCGCACATCACACTTAACAATTTTATTCTTAACGCCTTAGGAAATATTCCTAACACCTTATGACTCCCTTACTCTAGGCGCACACTTTACATAGCATTTTATTCTCCATACTTCCAAATATTTTCCAACGCCTAGCAAGATTTCACTAAGGCCCACCACCTTGGGCGCATTCTAAGTGTGGAGGAGGATAACGTCCACCTTTTACCTTGAGTTTACCACGCCTAGGTAACATTTTCACCTTGTTTACCATTCGCATTTACCACTTACACTTCAAACTTGGGCGCATTTCCTTGAGAGAGAAGGATGGGCGCATTTCAATGAGAGAGAAGGATGGGCGCATTTCAATGAGAGAGAAGGATGAAACTAGCTTCCACGCCTTGTGACCCTCCAACTTCCAACTTTTGTCTTGACTTGCATGAACTTGGGCGCATTTTGGAGGGTGAGGAGGATAAGAATGTTTGACCTTGTTGACCCTCTCCTACTTTGGGCGCATTTTGATGTGGCTGATGGATGAAGTTTCTCCAACGTCTTTAGGTGACCTTTCACCTTCCAAACTTTGTCCTTACATGCATGATTTGGGCGCATTTTGATGAGAGAGAAGGATGGGCGCATTTCCTCTTGTGTGAAGGATGAAAATCAACCTTGGGCGCATTTCCTTGAGGGTGGCGGATTTCTCATACTTAGAAATTTTTTCAACTTTCCTTCTTTCACTTTGGGCGCATTTGGACCCCTGAGCAGGATGAAATTCTTTGACTTTTGTTTGACTTCCCTGCCTTGGGCGCATTTTGCCCTGTGTGGTGGATGAACTTGCATCTTGAAATTTTTTATGCCTCTTCATCAATCTGGGCGCATTTTGCCATGCCTGCTGGACGAGACTCCAGACTTAGACAAAATTTTCATCATCCTCGCCAGCCTACGTGCCCTGCTATTTATAGTAAGTTCTCTGTATTCGCGCCTCTGAAGCTCGGAATGGCCTGAAATTTTAAACACAGCTTCTTCATAACCTTTTCAACCTGTCGACACTGCAACTTTTAGTCACCCTGCTATTTATAGCCTGTTTCTGAGGGTGGCTTACTAAAAATAGTAAGCTCTTGATTCTGATAGCTCCCAAGCTCCAATCGAGTTGAAATTCGGATGAGGCGATCCTCACCACGTGACCTTGCTGCCGACACTGATGCATGCAACTGATTTACTATTTTTAGCCAGTTTCCAGTTTGACTTACTAAAAATAGTAAGTGCTCCGCTTGACCTGAAATTTCACCAGCAGATAGCTTGAAGAACGCTGATCGCAGTGGTTTACATCGGTTTTTGAAGATTTTGACTTTTGATGCCTATTTTTAGGCTCCGAAGCTGGAAACCCTAATTTGCATTGCATGCGTATCAAAAGATCTCCGTTTGTTTCATTTCTCGGTGAACACCGCGGATCACTGCGGAACTGAATCGGGCTGGCGCGGCCGCCGACACTGCTAAAAATAGCAAGTTCCCATCGAGTGAGAATCCTGTTTGGTATTGTCACACCATCGCTAAGCTCAAAACCCATAAGGAATCACCACATGCAAAGAAAAGTTCTATTGTCCCTAAAAATAGCCTCAAGGTCAATCCCCGAAGTGATCATCTCGACTTGCATGTTATATCACCGCGAAGGTCTCGAGAAACCCAGAAGGAATATCCAGACATGCAAAGAAAAACTCTGCATCTGGACCCTGAAATTTGTCCTGGAAGCTGGACTGCTAAAAATAGTAAGTTGTCCAATTTTGCTCAAATTTGGCATGCAAGCAGTCTGATGTACTCTGAACGCTGTGTGATGATCGGAATCTCGAAAATGTTGACAGATTGCCCAGGATTGCAGACTTACTAAAAATAGTAAGTATCTCGGAATTTGATGAAATTTGGCTGGAAGCCTGCTGGATGTCTACTGACAACATTGCTAAGTTCAATTTTCAATTTACTGGCCCTACTTGACCTTGACTTGACCAAAAATGATGAAACCCTAATTTTGGAATTGGCCAATATTTTCACGTTTAAGCTCAATGACGACACAACCCTCCTCCCGAAAGACGGACACCAGAAAAGAGACAGAGCGAGAGAGCGAGGAAAACCCAAGCCAAAAGACCGGAACGGAGCAAAAATAAGGGGGTCCCCATCTGAATGGGGCGATGTGTGAAAAGGTCACAACACGCCTAGTTTGTCTTATTCCACCTTTTGAAGGCCCGACGAATCTTAACTAGTTGGCTTAACGCTGGAAATTATCTTCAATAAATTCTGATCTTACACCTTCAATTTAATCGATCATCTTAGAGAACACATCCCTTGCAGATGTTGAATTCCTCAAATGCAATTTGACTTCCTAACACCGTTTGTCTTCTTCCAAAATCAGTCATGTCTCCAAATATTCTTGTCTTATATGCCCACGATTTTCTGTAGCATCAACCCCTTAATAGCTGCAGATTATTCTTGGCTAAGAACCACAACTTAACAGTCAAAATACAAATGCTGAATGTGAATGATTTTCAAGCTTCAAATATTCGATTTAGCCAATGACTGAAGATAGTCCTCTCCTCCAATGAATCACAACAAATAAATTTTCTTTCCAAATCGTTTCCAAGTGGTGCCAACTAAAAATATGTTCCACAAGATATGTCAATCCTTCCTTAATCAATTTGGTCAAGGACCATTAAATTGGTGTAAATCGAATCAGCAAGTTTCCTTCCTCCAATGAAGTGATGTTTACAACAATACCTCAGCTGCTGTAAGTAGATTTCTCCCAAATGTGATTGCAACAATAAACCAGCTGCTGCAATGGTGATGATGAAATAATAAACCAGCTATCACATTGTTGTACCCAAACCAAAATTTTTGCTTCATCAAGGCATTTTGCTTAAAAGAGTTTAAACCCTGCTAGAATGATGTCAAATACAGTTTTTGGGCAATATCAAGCATGGACTTTGGTCAGTATTGTGTCAGTCAAAAGTAGTATATGTTGATCAGAACCTGAATCGGGGACTCAGAATGAGGCATTTCATTGTGGAGGAGCATTTCATGACAAGATTATACCTTTGCATGGTCATTTCAGTGGCCAAGACGAAGATTTCAGTGATCAAATTTATGAAGATTTCTCAGACAAAAGCAAATCTGCGCCCCTGTAGCTTAGGGGCGCCCTTCTCTTTGAAGGTTCAGATCTTGTTGCATGTGCTTGTAAATGCAGTCAATCTCTTCACAATTAGCCCAGTTATCAGTCAAGCTATCCTGCGAGGTTATCCGAGGTCTACAACTCCGGCAACTGACATCAGAAGCTGAGGTATAGGAGACTGCAGATTGCAAAGAGTTGTCAGTTCACAACTTTTGCGCCCCTGTAGCCCAGGGGCGCCCTTCTTAAAGGACGTCTAAATTTTGGCATTCTTGCTTGTTGATGCATTTAATCTCTTCACGACTAGTCTGGCTATCCGACAAGCTATCAAATGCAGACATTCGAGACCCAGAGCTCCGGCAGTCAAGGTTAGAAGATAAGGTTACGAGAAGACTTCACATCATAGAAAGTTCTCAAATGGTAAAACTGCGCCCCTGTAGCCCAGGGGCGCCCTCCAAGATGACCCCTGAGACGAATGAGTTTGCAAATGAGGTCTTCCTGAGATCTTTGCTACTCTAGTCCGGTTTCGCAACGCACTAGGCAGCCTGCCAATCGGACATTCTGAGAGATCGTGGAAGAGATTCTACCAGGCACGTGAATCAGAGGGTGGAGAAACATGAAAAATACACTGTAGCCTCTGTAGGCCAGGGGCGTCTAGCCTTTAGGCTTGTCAGATGGGGTTATTAGCTTTCGAAGTCTTCAAGGGACTTGTGCGCAATCACTCCAGCTATCCAACGAGCCCAGCCGTCAACCTTCGGGATTTGGCAAACGCTCGTACGTGCGAGGTCTTTGCAGAATACTGAAAAACGAAAACAGCTTGGAAAATGGTTGTCTGGTCGTATATTTCATCTTGGGAAAGGCACCCTTCTCTTTGAGGTCTTAGAAGCAGTTTTCTTGCTTCATCGCCTTCAGAGACATCTCTCGTAGGTCCTTCTAGCTACGCGATGAGACAGACGGTGCGCAAATCAGGTCACCCCAGCTCCCGGTATCAAAGGTCAAAGTAGGGCATTTGGTTGAGAGTTGTGCTTTTGTCAAAATGGTGTTTGAGCCTTTTCAGGCCAGGGGTGCCCTTGTTTTTGGGGTTCCTAATACAGCTTTTAGGTGCGTTACGTACAGTCGTTGGATGCAGAATACTTCTAGTCACGCAGTGAGCCTATCATCCAATCAACAGGGTTCACTATTCATCGTCAACAGCCGTTTGAAGCATCATTTTGCAGAATAGAGAAATGGCTGTCTGGTGTCGTAAAATCAATTTAATCAAAGGCGCCTAATTTTTTGAGGTGTCAAATGATGGATTTTGCAGTTCCAGCTCCCAGCAGACATTTCTTCCTTGCTCTGCAGGCTTCGCGATGAATATCCCAGCTCGGTCTCAGCGTCACCTGGTCAGCCGGAAATCAATATTGAATATGGTCATTTGTAACTTTGTAGTCAGCTACAAAGTAGGGAGTTAGCAAAAAATGTAATATCTTGAGCAAATGGACGCCTATGAGGACAAATGAGGACTTTTCGAAATCAGTAAAAGTTGTCGAATCCATCCAAGAGTCTTACGTGGTTTGTCGACTGAACAAAATAATATTAAATATTTATTTTGCATGTCAAAGCATTAAATGGCGATTTTCTCAAATTGGCACCTCTTTGTGCCAAGATTTCAGAAAAACACATGAAATTGCATGATGAATATTTTTATTATTATTTTATTCCGGACTCCAAGTCAATGTCAGTGTAACTGGAGGGGGTCCAATCAGAAACATTCTATTTCAGTCGAGGGTTTTAAATCTTGCAATCAGCATTATATTGCAAATTTATTCTATTTAATCATGGCGCCTATCATTTAATTCATCATCCAACTCAAGAAATTCGTATTTCTTCAAGGCAAAGGAGATTTTCTCTAGAGATTGGGCGATTTTATCAATTTTCAGTGGCGATTTCATCAAACAATTCCTTTTGCAGGTGCAAGTTCACAGTTTATCAGCAAATTTGAAAAACAAGTGGCGACTTTGATAAAGAAAGACACTCAAAAAACGTCTTTTCTCTTCTTAGATTCTCCAAATTCTCTCAGATTTCAATTCACATGTTCCTGAAGTTGGCAAAATTTTGCAAATTTATTCATATAGATCGATTCTATATAGCTTCCTCGAGTTAAATCCATGTGCTTGAGTTTTTAGGAATTTTTAACCCCAGAGCATCAGTTCTCGAGTTTCTAATTTTCTCAACTAAAAATTCCTTGCATGGTCAAGTAGAAGTCAGATTTTCGCATTTCTGACGTTCTGGATTGTCTTAGAACCTTTTTCTGGACAAAACCCATATCTCAGATTTTTCGCTGAAAATTACCCTTCGATAGGCTATTTTTAGCCTCAGCAGGCTATTTTTAGTTTTCTAGAAATCTTGTTAGAACATAGTCAAGTTCACAGTCAACGGGCGAGTTTTTCAAAATGCAATACACTCAGCTCGAATACACGACCAAATCAATCCTAACTCACGACTTCATCGGGACAATGGAGACGGATCTCTACAAGGTGCTGCTAGAGGCAGTCTTAGACCCAGTCAAGATTAGAGATTTGATTATTCAAAACATTCAGCAGTCTGGATTACTTGAGGCCGCTTCCATACCTATCTCCGCTCATTGTGTTGAGTTCGTAATGTGTTGTATTAAGCATTACAACTCTGCTACTCGTGAGATAGTGTCAGTAGATGGACAAGTCATTTGCAGTCTCAAGCCTCTGGAAGTTGAAAGAAGTTTTGGTATCCCTCAGCACCCGAGTAGCCTGGTCATTTCTATGGAGCAGTGTGAGCATGCATTTAATGTTGATGTTGACAAGTGCCAAAGCAAGATGGCAGAACGATGGTTGAAGCAAGCGAAGAACAAATTTCCAAACAATGTGGGTCGTGGTGAGTACAAGGATGAGTATGCAATTCTAATCACACTCTTGAATCGTGTTTCAGGACATTCACATGCAAATGTTTTCCAGCCTTGGATGTATTACATCATTGGTCGCAATCATATCTGGGCAAAAGCATTATGACTAGACATCCTTCATCAGCGATGTTCTCCACAAGCAAATCATGGATTTCTTAGTCGCCCATGAATTTCACATGTGTTCTTACCTCGTGTACTTGATCACTTATCAGGGTCAGTTCTGAGGGTTAAACACCGTTGGCATTCTCAATGTTCAGAAAGTCTCACTATTATGATCAGCTTGAGTTCACTAAGGCTGAACGTCACTTCAAGCGTGTTCACGAGGCTTTCCTAACTTATACAGTGAGAAATTTGGACCGGGAGTTGCACGTTCGTATCTCGGCAGTTGCTAGAGCAGCAATGGATGGATGGGTGGACTGATTCATTCAGTTCCCGACATACACCTATATCCGAGTATATGGATTTATAGGAAATCCAGCCATGCTTCCACGCTATCCTTCGGATAGAACAGTCTTTATGGAGTTCCTGAGGCAGTTACATGATGTTCATCATCATTTGCGCCACAAGCATAAACCAGCTGCCAATTTCCCCTTTCAGTTTGGAATATATTGGTGCAAAACGGTAGTTGATGCCAAAGCTGCAGGACAGGAGCGAGAGAGGTATCATCTCAAGTATCTTGTTGATGTACGTGCCTATGATCCTTGGGATCATTACACAGCACGCCTCGGTGGTCACGCATATCATAAGTCTTCTATGGAGGACTATTGGGAAAATTGCATGGACGACTTCGAGGTCCGCAGACGCAGCTACGGCCGCTTCTCTCTCTCATAGATTTTTGTTTTCTTGGCAGAAGATGTGGGAGGTTTATCAGATGATGAGAGAGAAGTCCTTCCTCAGTTTTTCAGAGAGCAGGTTGACACACAACCACTACCAGCAATTGATTGGTACACCAAGGAGTACGCGTCAGTAAAGGAGAGGTCAAGTAGAGTTATTCAAAACAATATACTTTACCTCGACAGCAAGAAGACCAGGAGGGTAAATGTGCCTAGAGCAGAGCCGCCAATGGTGGATCCTTCACTACCTTCCTCGTCAAAAACCCAAACAGAAGAAGAGGAGTAAACCTCCCAAGAAAATTCAAGCGCCAAACAATTCAAAAGGGAAGGCACTTGCCATTAATACACACACGGAGCCTATCAGACATCCTGTCACAGAGCCAGTTCAGAGGCCAGTTTAGAGTCCGCCGGTGCCTGAGGTTCAGCCTCAAGTTCCTACACCAGTTCCAGAACAGTCACCAGTCCCAATTCATATTGAATTGGATTTAGACTCCCCATCTCGTAGCAGCTCCTCTACATATTCACTCTCGTTAGAGCCTCCTGTTGCTAGTACAGATCCTTCCAGTAGCATTAGCCGAGTCTTGGATTGAAACTCAACTGGGAAGAGGAGGCAGCCATCCTATGTCCTTAATCATTCAGACTTCGATCATGTTTACCAGGATGTGCCAGACAAGAGGATCAAGAACATGATCCATGTGCAGCGAATGCTAATATGGAGGTCATTATTGAGACTGCTATACCTCCAGACGGGAAGAGTTTGGAAGAATTGGAATCTCAGGACTTCGAAGTTATCACAGTCAACCTTGGTCGTAGCAGACGCCAGACTCAGGTTGATCTCCTACAGGTTGCTACAGACAGCGCCAGGGATAGAATATTGAAGGACAGAGAAGACAAGGCAGCCCTCAAGGCTGAAATCAGACAACTTCGTCAGTACATTTCTAGCCTTGTACACAGGTCAGATGTTACCGCCGCACTCCCGCTGATGCTTGAGCCTCCAGCAGAACAGGGCCAGCTTAATCACCTGGTTGCATATGGCAAGCATGTGGAGGAATGGGAGGAGTTCGTTGCTAGAGGTCGTTCTATGCTTACAGAGCTATATCAATTGCGGTACAATGCACGAGAGCTCCGTCTACGTCTCCAGGATGAGGAACGAGACTTGGCGATTAGCAAACCCCAGGACGAGATTATGATTGCTCACCTGAGTGTGGCATATGAATCAGTCATAGATGCAGAGGATAAAGAGGCTATCTACTCTTGGAAAACACAGTTGGTTTTCAAGGCAAAGATAGAGGAAACTATGGCATCGGAGTTGGCTGAGAGTAGAGAGCACATTACTAGTGCACTCCAGTTTGTGAGAACCTTAGTATCTCGCTTACCATGTCGGTATCAGATTGAGGGTGGTGCATCTATTGAGCTTACTGATGTACAGTCAGAGCTCCAAGCACTCATTCATACTATTTTTAGTGGGGAGACCGTTGGCTGTAAGATTAATCAGCTTACAGTCATGTCAGCATTGTTCGATGAAGCAACCAGGAGCAGAGGTGAACTTCAGTGCTAGATCACAGCTGGTGAGGACATGTTACACAGACATAGCATATTTCAGCAGAGTGTCAGTGCTCCAGACAGTGATGCAGTTAACAATCTCGTTGAGGGATTGGTTGCTCGAGATCACGGCCAGTAGACTTCAGTTCCCACCTCTCGGGATAGACATTACACACAGGAGTTAAACTTGGTGTTACCTTTTCAAGTTAACTCGCTATCTCATCTCATGCATGTCTATTCTAGGATTATCTTTATTCGCTTGGAGTTGTATTTAGGGTTTACGTTAACTGAAGGTAGTGTTCCAACTAACTCGCTTTCAATAAGGACATGCATGCTTGCACATTGTCCACTTAGATTAGTTGTTTCGGTTAACTGATGGTAGCTTACCAATTAACTGTATAGTTTACTTTATTAGGGTTTAGCAATAAATCTTGCATACATTGCAAGACTGCAGTTGAATCAAGGTGATTTTAGGGTTCCCTACACCTTTCGATGTCTATAAATAAGAGCTTTGCTCATTTGTACATAACTTTTGCACGAGAGAGAAATATATGTTGTGCCTACCTTGCCTTCAATATTGTTCATTATGTATCTGTTCATGAGTATTTACTGTTATGATGAATTGTTATGCCACTTGGGTTTCATGCAATTATGATGGTGAATTCTTGCCTTAGTTAGATATAGTGGCTAGTTTGATCGT
>VDFB02174993.1:0-13175 GCA_007258455.2 Sequoia sempervirens | reverse complement strand
ACAATCAGCCATTATTGATCATTGATCAATCTAAAAAGTGTGAACATTTTTCTATGTGGAAGGAAAACAAGAAAACAGTGTTACATAATTATTTACATTGTGAAAGAGCCAAAACCTTTTTCTTGCAGATCGTAGAAGAATCTCAATGATTTTTTGGGTGTCCTTGCCTTGGAACGGAACTATCCTAAGCCATGAATGATTGACCAGGAACTGTGAGAAAGAAATAAGATAAATCACATGCAACTTGTTGCAATTTCTTTCCTTGGGAAAAAGGGTAAAGTTTTCTTTTCAGGGAGAATCTCCTTTAGAGTTTGAACACATTGATAATTTTCAAGATAGACTTAGCCAAATATGTCATCTAGGTTTGAAGCTTTTAGGTAAAATGTTTGCTTCTTAAAATTTTGTTCAAAATTCAAGATGCAGGCTCTCCTCCCTTAAGGCCTATCAGAAACCCTAACGCTCTTATGCAACACTTCGTAAGTTCTTGTTAATGTAGTATTAGATGTGAAGTTTCAAAATAGGCATGGTTATATAAATTCTTATCTCATGACTATCATTGCATCAAATTAAGAATTTTCAATCCTTTATAGTCTAGACAAGAGAGGTATGGAGTAGTGTTCCAATGCTAAAGTCTTATTGTGAATCTCTTTGCTATGAGTGGTTCAAAATGAGAATTTGATATTACACCAAATGAGAAATATTCACAATATGTGCTAGGAAGGAATAAGTCCATAAGATCGAGTATGCAAGAACTAAGAATTGCAAAATTGGCTTACATTTGACTTCCAAACACAAAAATTTTCACACTTTTCGATGTTCACACATGAGTCAAAAAGTATATGTGCATAAGTTGTAAAGTACACACTTGAATACACATAACTCATATCTATTGAACCATGAATTTATAATGCAAATATGGACACCATCGATAAAAAAGATTTGTATTAAGCAAATAGCCATGTACGCATACATCAATATATGTCGATACAAGTATAAAATGTAGTTACAAAATAGCCATATAGGCTTACGAGAATGCCATATAGACATACAATGTCAAATATATCCAATACAAAATATGTACAAAATTGCCATGTAGGCATACAACAAAGGGATCTATGCATTCAAAATTCATTTCTCTCCATGCTCTGGTTCAAATACAATTTTCTTTCCCTTTGCTGGGCGATCTAATGGCGATAAGTCTGTCACCCGTTTCTACTGTGTTCAAGGAGTGCTCCTGCTGCTCCTCCTAGTGTTTAGCTCTTGGTGAAGTTTCAACTATTACAATAAGAAGTAAAGACATTAATATATAGAAATTACATTATAAAAATTAATATATTTAACAAAATAATCACTTACAACCATCTCACAATCACTCTCCTTGATGGAAATATTTGCATGTCGATGCTCATGCATGCTCAAGCCCTATATAAACCATCCAAATAGGAATTAAACTACGAATCAATAATGGTTTGATTTTTCACTAGAACTAGTTCATCTATAACAACGAATGTAAATTGAAATTTAGTAATTTGCCTCATACCACCCCTATTAGAGCCATCGAGGATTGTATAGTGGAGGAAACACCAATATCCATTGCCTAAATAACGTTTGTGATGTTTCTATCTCCAACATCTGAAAATACAACAAATTATTCACAAAAAGTTACAATAGCGATCCATGTGATGACTTATAATGTATGAGATCTAATGAACAAAATTTTTGAGTACAAGTACTAAACAGATATATTTCTGATTATTAGTTATCAAATTTGAGTAATGCTTTTGAGTTTGAATGATGTAATGCAGCGTAACCAATATGAATATAAATTTACACAAATCTATTAAACTTAGAATTCATTACTTAAGTTCTCTTTAAATTCTATATTACCTCTGTGAACGTTTGATCAAATCTACTGGCACTCAGAGGTGTTTCCTTGAAACCTCCAACAGTACCCTGTTCAACATCCAAAATTACATATTAAAATACCATTCATAAAACAATGCTATTAACACATGTAATAAATTTATAATTGTTTACTAACTTTACATACCCCACCGATAGGTTTACTACAAAAATAAGTAGGTGGATGACTGGTGTATCTAGTCTCTACACTGTGACCATGCAATTTTATTAAAATAATAAAACTAAATTAGTTAATCTTGCATTTCACAATCGAAATTTAATAAATTAAATTCAATGAACATGCTGAATTTTACCTGAGTGTCAATGCCATATGCATCATGCAAAATGTCAGTTGTCCTCTCCATCCCCATAGATGCATATGATTAGGCTGTGTAGTAGCATATGGATCCTGCGTAGCACCCTCCTAAGTGTCGGTAGGGTCATACGAACAAGTCGCCCTGCAAGATTGATACACATGGGTTCGAAGGCCACCACTTGAAGACTCCCCTGGATGGCGCTGTACAATAGGGCTAGTGTGATGGATGACACTCCAGGTCAAAGTTGCGATCGCCTACAATGTCTCTATGTCAGCACTCTCCTTCACAATGATAGGCATCACAATCTACTCACGAGGCAGCCTAGCGAGATGTCATCTCCCTTGCCGCTAGGATCCGACTGTGCACTGGGCCTATCCTAAGCTGACCCCCCACCTCTCCCCTGGAACTCCCTCATATCAAAATAATTTGGGATTTGGTTCAATACAAACTCACTGTATAGTTTCCTAAGAAAATATTGGGGGACTTCACAATTATTGCACGGTGGGTAATCAAAAGACCATATACCATCTTTCATAAAAATGGTTCTTAATCTCTTAGTGGTGGCACCAATGAATAGGAAACCTCTTTGCATTGAGGGTAAGATTTTTGATTTGTTTTAGGGTTAGTGAATAGAGAGCACAAATCACCTTTAGTAATTTTTAAATCTTTTACTTGTTTATATGATAATTTTTCTCCATAATATGCCCTAGCTATCTGCCTCCTATCTTGCCATCCAGATATTTGTTGGGTGATTGCATCTACATTTTTTAACATGTCTTTCAATGAATTTGCTAGAAGCATTCTTTCTGTGGTTGAAGCATTTGGATCACTCAACCTACTGATAAGATCCTCAAGTTGTTTTCTATTGTTCTCAATTTCACTCCTCAAATTTTTTTGAGTGCTAGGAGGGAATTGAGAGAATGGTGGGGGAGGTTGATTTTTCTATTGAGGTTGATTTTGTTCAGGATTTTGTTGAGGATTTTGCTGTTGAGGATTTGCAGGATTTCCTACAAATTTTTTTTAAAAAATCAAATCTAACCTAAAACAAACAAAATCAATTTCAAACTAACAAATTCAAAACAAATAGAAAACAATACTTACTTCCTGCATCTCTTTGTCATCGTGGTGCCATATTTGCAAACAAAATCCAACTGTTCTTGATGAAAGTTGTAGAAATATTTCCTCCTAGAACGCGAGTGTGAAAGTGAGGATTTTTGGCCGCAAGCAGAGCTGAGAAACAATAAAAAGCAAATGATACAAATTTCACTTCTTTTTTTTCTTTTAAAATCACATAACACGCTTGCGTTATGTCTTTCCAAAAAAATTTCCCATTTGGCCACAAAAGTGCGACCAACTTCATGCACCCGTCCTTAACTAAATAATAAAGATTAATTTATTTTTATTTATTTGAAATAGATGGATAAAGTGGATTTTATTTTATTTATTTTAGATAAAAAAGAGTGGATTAATTTTAATTAATTTTGGATCAATAGAGAAATGGTTAATTAATTAAATATTTCTAATTAACTAAATAATAAATATTAATTTAGCTAATTGGAGAGTATGATAATATGGTTAATTAATTAAAGATCACTAACTAAATAATAAAGATTAATTTAGCTAATTGGAGAATATGATAATATGGTATATTTAGCACTATGATAAAATAATTATGAATGAGATTGGTATATGATGAGTATTAAGTTTAGGTGTCTATATTTTTCATCTATTTAAAATGATATTGTGACTAAAAGAAATAATGAAATTTCAAAGAAAATAAAATGGGATGCTCTAATAGATTATATTGGTGGATAGATTAGGCTAGGGATGCCTCAAGTGAAATGATGGTTAAGGTGATTCAACATGATGGCTATGATGATTAAAGATAATTAAGGTTATTATGTGAAATGGTGGTTAAGGTGATGGCTAGGATGATTGGTCTATCTAGTTATAGAAAGTTTGACATTGGATTGACATGCAATTTTATAGTAGAAGGTTTGACATTGGATTGCCATGCCTTGGTTATGAAATATTTTTATTTAATAATTATAGATGACCATGTGAATAATTCAACTTTTTATTTATATTTATTTGAAATAAATGGAAAAATATATATATATTATTTATTTTGGATAACTTGGAAGAAAATGGATTATTTTTTATTAATTTGGGATAGATAGAGAAATGGTTAATTAATTAGAGATCACTGATTAACTAAATAATAAAGAATAGTGTAGCTAATTGGAAAATTTGATCATATCTAGTATATTTAGCAGTATGGAAAATTCATGATTGAATTGATTACAAATAGATTGATAGATTTTTAATATTGATAGAGAAGATTTTATTAAATATTGACTCTAATTAATGGTTGAATTTATTACAAACAAATTGTTAATATTGATAGAGAAGATTATGAATTCCCTATTCTCCCAACTCCATCTATAGGTTTACCATTTCTAGTTGTATCCCTATACTATCTATATAGAATTAATCAAATTATAAAAAATCATCATATTTGAATTTTAGAAACCCTATAATATATCCCATTAATGAGTTTTGACCCAATTAAAAAATTAACAATTTTAAATGTAGAATTAATTAATTTTTTTGAAAATCCTCATAACCAAGCCCCATTTTATTTTAATCCTAAATATGGAATTCTTATTGGAGTTCAACTTCAATGATATACTATCAATTAAATTTTATTTATTTAAAAACATAATAATAATTTCAAGAAATATATATAATTTTACCTTTCAGGATTAAACAAAGCAATTGGTTATTCTATTAATGTACCAAACAATCTTCATGTAAAACCTCATAATATTAAACATACACCCTTCTAGTTTTAGATTTTCTAATTAATTCATTACAATTCAAAATTTAAACTTATTAAAAGGACAAATAGCATAAACATGCCAAGAGATTTAATATAACATAAATTTAGAATCAAACAATTTTAATTTTAACTAATTTAACATGATTATAAACATAGAAATTTCATGACTAACTATATCTAACTCTAGGTTAAGTATAAATGTCACCATAACAATTTAATGTCATCATAATCTCCTTATCTAGTTTAAATATCACAAATGTAATAATCACTTAATTGGTTTCTATTTGGTTTTGATTTAGACCTAAACTTATTATTTTCATATTGCTCACTTAATCTTTTATTTCTAATTTTACTCTTGTCATCTATAATTAAATATATAATCAAAATAAAAATACACAACTAAATGGCTTCACACTTATGCAATAGCATACATATCAATTTACAATTTTTTTAAAGTTTCTACTATACCATGACTTTTTTCTAGTCTACAAAAAATATATAGCAAAGATCGTAAATTATATATAATTATCTTTAAAAATTCTATCGACTTGGATTATAAGGTTTTGTCACATCCCCTTTAATTAGCTTATCTTAATCACTTAATTACTATATTACTTGTCTAATAATAGGTGATTAGAAAAGACAATTTGGTTATGTTAACTATTACTTGAAGGGTAATTAAGAAAATTGATTATAATGATGATGATTGATTATGTGTTCTAATTTATAAATGCATCATGAATTTTTGACATTTTCTCATACTAGAGAGAGAGATAGTATCATTGGTGAAAAGTTTCTAGCAAGTGGAGGTAGCTTGTCATGATGGAATTACACACAAGCACTTAGGCTCATGTAGTTAGGTTGCATATGTGTGTGAATAAGACTAAAACCTATAATTGCATTATTTTGTGAATGTTGTATATACATATTTTCAAATGAAATATTTTTATATAGATCTAGATTAATTAGATACTCCGAGGAGCTCATATTAACATTGGATCATGAGTCAGATCTAACACAAGAATGTGTTACTTGTTTGATTTGTTTGCATTCCAACATTCTATCAAAATAGATCCAAACTAAATGAAAATGCAACTAATGTTTTTTTTAATTATTGTTATAATAGAAAAAATTTTAAAAAATTAATATTAAATAAAACATTAAATTTTAGTGATGTGTGAAAAGGAGGTGCAAGATGTGGTGAAAGGAGGTGCAAGATGTGTGAAAAGCCTATCCATTAAGGGTGCATTTTCTCCTGTCAATTTATTCATGCATTTGACATTAGAGGCATGGAGTGCATCCTTTGTGCTAGGAAGAGTAGCAACCAATTCTATAAGATCTTTTTTACATAAATTGGATAGTGCTACTAATAAATATTGAAGTCTTCTTACAATTTTAGTGATGTGGAACTTTATGTTGATTGTGTTGCTATGAAATAAAGTTCAACCAATGTTGTTTTCTCAACTCTCTTTTTTAATTTTGTGTACATTAACTAATTATGTTGGCAAATAAAGTAAAGGGTTACAATTGAGAGCACAATTTTAAGATTCCATTGAAATTGATTTCTCTTTTTAAATCTTTGATGTGGGTTTGATTAAATCCAAGTGTCATTTGAACAAATAGTCCAGGCTATAGGAATGACATGATTCATCATAACATTATAAAAAGTAGAATTTGGTACTGGGATCCATCTGCAATACTGAGTGCTTGGGAATAAGATGTTCTTTCTTCAAACCTGTTTTATTACAAGCCTCTTTTGCCATGATCTCTTTTTTTTAAAAGGGAAATGCATGGCTAGTCCAAATGCTTCCTTTTAGCTTTAATTTAGGCCTTGAATTGAAAGTGTCAAGTTTAAAAACATTTTTGTTACTTAACTAAAGTATGTAAATGGTAAAATAGGATAGTGGCCTGTTGTCCATAAACATCTAACATTGCATCTACTTCATAGGTTCATTCATAGTGGCCTTCACTCTACTAGTCAATATTTATGATGTGTAAAACGCTTAAATATTTCCATTCATAGGTGATTTTCATTGTATATTTTGTTTCATTGGAGGTCGATTGGGAAAGAAATTTCTTTAAAAAGGTAAGGTGGTGTTAGAATATCCTTAAGGTTATGGAGATAAAGACTTTCCTCTCATTCTTGTGTTGGTAGCACAAGTTGATTTTTTTAATTTTTTTTAAAAACATAAACCATATTTCCAATTAAACCCAAGGTTGGAAGAGGTCACATTAGTTACCAAGAAAGATATAGAGCTAATGTTCATACCTGCTAAACCAAAATAATCACTTGGACCATTCAATTTTCCACAAAAAATACTTTTTTTACAAGCACAAGACCACAAGAAGAAAATAATGGAATCAAACTATTTTTTATTTAATTTTATTAGTTCTTTATTTATTTATCTTTATGAAGAGAATTAAAAACTTTATTTAGCTCTTTGTTCTTGCTACATGATAGATCATTATTTTGTAGCAATTATAAATCATATTGTAAACATTTTAAGCGCAAGGTTGGCATGTTATTATTAAGAGGAGGATGCTAGTGATTTTCATCATCAAAATATTGACTTTTAAGATCAATGTTAAGTTATGCATTTATATAGGCATAAGTGTAAGATTATCCTATTATCAAATTGTTGTTCTAGATCAACTAGTGGACTGAGTTGCAGAGAAAACTGCTCTCATGTGTTTAATATTTTAGGAAAACCCTTTCTGAGTCTTATTCCTTGTTCTACCACCTTTCTAAAACATATTAATTCTTTTAATTTTTCCAAGGGACATATAAGTTATGACTGTTTAAACACTGTCCTATTAGTTGTAATCAACAAATTGAAATCAATAAGTGATTTTATGATGAAGTATGCACTTTAATGGGAATTATCATTAAATTGAATTGGTTAATTATGTAATGGAGTGGACGAATTGAATGCTATCATCCCTTCCACCAATTTATAGAAAGGGTTCTAGATTGAGGGATTAACAAATGGAGAGGTAAGACACTTCATCTATTATATTAGTTTTTTATGAGGAAAAGCAAGTTTTGATGGGACCCGAAACCCATTACAAGAAGGTTTTGTTGGGACTTACAACCCAATACAAGGTTAAGATGTTGCAAGAAAAATAATCAGTAAACCCAACCACAACCCATCAGCAAGCAGGGGCCTAAATCCCACAACCAAATACAAATAGGTTTTACCTGGGACCTTAAATCCAAAGGTTTTGAAGGGACCTTAAACCCTTAACTAGGTTTCTTAGGGACCATGAAACCAAAAGAGAGCCATCATTAGGTTTTGGCTAGGACCTCAAACCCAAAAACATAGATGAATGAAAAGTAGCAACCTTCTTACAACTCCATCCAGTTTGAAAAACCATCCCACACTCCACCTCCATAAGACAAGGCCCCCTCTATAGGAGATGAAGATGCAAGAGCTCAAACCACCAAAGCAACCCAAATCCTGCTCATACCAGCTCCACCTCTAAAGGAACCAACTTCACCTCAAAAGGAGCAAGCAAAAGAGAAGAGGACTTTCCATTGGACCTACAACAAACAAATCCACCTCAAAAGGAGTGGGCTCTACCTCAACAAGAGAAAACTTCACCTCTAGAGAAGAAACCATCTGAAGAATCCAACCAAAATAAATCACTCCAGTAGGACAAGCACTCGCAACAGCCTTAGGCATTAGAAGATCTATGGATACAAGAAACCAAGCTTAAAGATCAAGTCATCCCTCAACAAAGAGAGCACACACACCAAAACCTTTGAAAAAACATCCAAAGGCATCACCCAAAACCAAAATAATAATAATAATAATAATAATTTCCCCAACAAACCTCAACATCAACATACACTAGAAGGGGAACTTAAACAAAACATCCTCCAAGACAAGAGCAGTAGAGGAAACCCCACGAAATTCCAACACAAGCCTAGAAAAAGAGCAACTAGAAGGCAACACTAGGTCAAAGGGGAGCAAAACAAGTCCACCAAGGCAAGAGGACACCATGCAAGGAAGTAGTAGGGAGATGGCCAAACAAGAAAGCACAACTTCAGCCCCAACACACCGGTTTGAGCCCAAAATAAGCCACTACCCTAGACAACATCCCACAAGGGACCACAACCACACCAAACAAGCTCACAACTAGACCAAAAATTAAACCACCAAAGCTGTGAACAACCCATCAAAAGGGATAATAAAAGAACAGGGACGAGACTCCCCCGCACCAAGTGGGATGAGCATCCCCATATAGGGAACCTACAATAAAGCAACAAAAAGTAAGGCGACAACCAAGAAACACCACCAAAGAACAAACCCAACAAGCAAGCATAGAGGCCAAAAGACTAGCCCCACACAAGCATCACTGGCTGACCAAACAAGCCACCCAAAAGAGAATCCACCACAAAGCACCAGGCTTCCAAAACCCTCGACCAGTTGCAGAATGGCCACAAAAAAATTACAAGAAGGATCAACCAAAATCAGAGGTAGGCAGTAGCACAAGAAAGATTCCAACCCAACCCCTCTAGAAATGCATAGGCAACAAGACCCATCGAACAAGCCGAGTACAAAATAAATTTGGAGTGCCTCCAACCATGAATCAATGTCATCATCATCATATTATGAGTCTTCCTCATTGGAATCACCAGAAGAATTCAAAATAGGAGCCCCACTCCTCTTCTCGCTCAGAGCGCTCCTCTCCATCACAGACAACATCCAACAACCAATGAGGCTAGAGAAGACAAGAGGCCAGGCACACCAGGTAGCAACACATCCTAGAAAAAATGGGCCAATAGAGGACCACAACTCCATCCAAAGACAAAAACAACACCTCCAGAATCTAGAAACTTGAAACCTCCAGAACAACACCATCCCCCATCAACCACACCCACATGAGCATTAGCATCACAGGCATGACAGGAAACTGTGTCCCAGCACCACAATAGCTCAAACCAAGAGGCAACCAGACAAGAAAAAAGCCCCACAACCAGCAACGGCCTACCAAGAGTGCCACAAACACCAAAAAAACCTCCCAATCTCCATTGCCATCCTCTGAATCTAAATCTCCCTCTCCTGCGTTTGTAGAGTTCAAACTCTGCCTTCCACTCCTATTCTCGCCCTTTCGCTCCATTAAAAAATTCTCATCTCTTCTATTAGTTAGCGTGAACAAATTTAGGGAATTATGATTGGATTATGGATTTTTTTCCTTGGAGAAACTACGGTTATCACTTTTCCCTGCTCAACCACTTCTGCTACAAGGTAAGGGTTTCCTTCCCCTACTATCTTCTCTGTTCTTTGAGGAAAAGTTTGGATAACCATAAGAAAAACCCTAGAAGATTCCCTATTTTGCATATAGGCCTGATTAGATTAATTGTGGAGCATTACCAAAAAATGTTTGTCCCTGCTAATTTAGAAGCCTCCACTGATTCTGAGGAAGATGATACTGAACCCAGCTGCTCAGAGTTTTTTCCCAATTTAAGTCTGACTAGAACTGTCCTTAGCCAACCTGCTGTCCATTCTGGAAAGATTAACCCTAACCCACTTACTGTCAAAGCTCATACTGTGCTTGAGTTGGGAAGCCCCTCCCTCAAAACCAGTTTTGTTGATAAGAATCCCCTGGCTAAAAACCTTTTCTCATACTCCAAAGATTCCCCTCACTCTGAGGCATCTGGTGCTAACAATACTGAGCCCTTTATTGACCCGTCGCTGGATAGAATTGCTAGAACTGGCTCCCCTATTACTCTTGACCCTGCCAATACTTGTTTCAACACTGATAGGGATCCCTCTGTGGATGTGTTGAATTTAGCTAGAAATAATTCTGATATCCATTTCAAACTGTCGAAATGGACTTTCAATAAAATTAATGAGCTAAAGATAAAAAAAATTGGGCCCTTCAAAGTAAATTGGAAGAGCTGGGTGCCAAGGTAGCGGCGATTGAAAAGAAAGAGGTGAAACGAAGAGATTACGGTCCCAGCAAAGATACTTAGGACCAAGCTGGAAAGAACAAAAATGTTGAAATTGAGGTGGAGAAAATGAAAAATATTATCAAAATTATTGATGAGAAAAACAATCGTATGGCCAAACACAATGCCATCATTATCAATGCCATGACTGAGAAACTGGACAAAGCCCAACAAGGGTCTCTGGTGGTTGACCTGGAGGATACCAACGAAAGAAAATAGGAGGTGGATGCTAGCATTTCTAAGAGAACTAGGGCCAACCTGAAGAGGATGGATTCCCCCACTCTGCATATGATTCAAACTTTTAAGAAGGGGGTTCATGATATGCAGAACCTGGAGGCCAAGACAAAGTCTGTCCTGAAGACATTGGGTTAATTGGTGCCAGTTTTTAGTTGGCTCTTCAGCTGGATTTTTTTGCTTGACCTTTCTGGTCTTTTGTGGTTGGCTGTTGCTTATTCTGGTTTTTATTTTTTGTGCAGCTAGTTGTTTATGTTGGACTTTTCTTTCCTTTCTTTTATGTTGTAAACTTTGTGGTTTTGGGTCCCTGTAAAACCCGTTTTACCCTTTATCAAAAACTAACTGATAAATGTTGCTATTTGAGAGTATATGAGTAAACTAATTCTAGTGTGGACTTTTCCTTTTGGGAATTGCTCTTTGGGTATTGTTTATCCTTCTTATAGAGTGTCATATTAAGATGATCAGAACCATAGTTGGCATACTCGCAGAAAACTCGCCGAGTTTTTTCAAAAAATGAGTTTTCTTAAGATTAAGTCACCAACCTTCAATAGCCAAGTTTTTTTGAGTTTTTTGAAAAAATCATGAGTTTTTTTGTGGCGAGTATTGACCAAAAACTTGCGAGTTCGATAAAAAAACTCGCCTACATAGGGAATAAAGTCAACATCTTTTTAGATGTTTATTTCATTTCAAAAATACTTCAGACATTGTGTGAGGAGCTAAAAACCTCACCCAAGCAAGGAGACATCATTTCCAATAATCTTCCATAGAGGAGAGTGGATTCAAATGCCATTTTGTGCAGATTTTCAAGGGAAATTCAATTCACAGCTAGGGTTTTTGTTTTTGTTTTTTGTTTTTGATTAATAATTTTCTTTCATTCTTCTTGCAATATACTCATTCCAAATTGAAAAAATGACATGATTGAGCACAAAGAAACATTTTTTCTGCATTTAGAACCCAAAAAACAAGATTCATCACAATCTTTTGTTGATTTTTTCTAATTTTTTTCATTTTTTTCACTATTTTTTGAAATTTTCAAACCTAGGTTCATTTTTTGTATTGAATTATTAGATTAGTTAATAATGTTAATTTATAATTCATTTAAACACATTTGTATCAATTTAAATCAAATTTAGAGAGATCTTTTAATGATTTAGGTTGTTTTAAAAAAAAAAATTGTATGAAAAAACTAATATATGTTGTACATAATTTTTGTATGTGTAGATTAATCATTGATCATTGAACACACTATAATGGCTTTTGGCTCTGGTTCAACATCAGGTTCCACCCTTTCCCCATCAAGTTCCACCCCGCCCACACCATCATCATGGATTCTAGGCACTCGTCCTCCAAGGGCTAGAGACCCTACATAGAAGTATGCTGTGAGAGGGCATGTACCTAGAATACTTGTTTGTAGTGAGTGCAAGAATACATATCATGGAGCCATAAATCACCTCAAATACCATCTTGTAGGAATTCCTCAGTGTGATGCCAAGCCTTGTGAGCAGCCCAAAGAAGAGATTAGAAGAGAGATGCTTGCGCTACTTTTAGTTGCCGAGGAGGGAAAAAAGAGCCATAGTAGCATCCATAGCTAGTGGACATGTACATGCCCATGGTTAGACTTAGGAGCATGAGGCTGAGCACATGGAGATACAGTCAAATGAGGAGGGAGATATTGGCATTGTGGGCTCTCTTCATGGTCCATAGATTCACACTCATGGCACAACCACAACCACACTATCCTCTAGGCCCCTTGTTTCCTCTAGTTCAACTAGAGTGCGAGTGCCACCATGACCTTCATCTTCACGCAACCCACAAAGTTTTTTTGTGCCTCGAAACACACCGGGAGCATAGATATGTTGGTGTAATTAATTAATTAATTACTACACTAGCATAAGTTAACTTAGGTCATAAATCATTTAGTCCT
>VDFB02174992.1:0-12510 GCA_007258455.2 Sequoia sempervirens | reverse complement strand
TTTAGCTATCATTTCATGTTCTGTACTTATTTCAAAATCTGGCATTGATTGTTCTTGCAGCCACTAGAATTCTATTCTATGACTATTCTTGCAGCCAAAGTAGATAGAGTAGTTTCCTATTTATTTTCTCAGATCTTTATCCTTGTTATGCATTTCAGCTGAGTAGAGTTGTTAATTGATGGTCCGCCTTGCTTTATTTCTTTCCAAGAAATTTACTTTCCAGTATTGTGATTTTCTTAGCTATAGAGTAAAATGACTACTTTGAGTTCCTAGTGCACATACAATGCTGACCCATTTCAATGTTATGTCCCTAGGTTGACAAGTCAAATGCACCTTCATGATGATTGAGATAATTGTTTCAATTAGATGTCCAATCTCTGAATAATCGTTGTAAAGGCTTAGTTATTGAATCATTGTAGGAGGTCAACATTTTTGGTGTTGTTTCTGAGGATGGTGTCAAGCTAGAAAGCTCTTGGAAGTCATTGATAGTTTTTCCATTGTAATAGTTTTCAAGTTGTTCTTAGATTACTCCTTACTAGGAAGTAATGATCCACCATTCTTTTGCTCATTCTTTGTGTGAGTTGGTTGATGCCGAGTGATACCATGCATAGAGGAAGGAGAAGAGATGCTCATGGGAGATTTCTTCCTAATAACCCTGATCCATTCTAGCTAGTAAACTTTCCAAATCTACCTAGAAACAAAGAAGAAGAAGAACCATTTCCCTTTGCTGACGCATATCTTGATTTGACTAAATCTGAAACCTCCACTGAAGACCGAAACTAGATTGATAACCCCTTTTCCTTGGGAATCCAACAAGAAGAAATGGGTGATGCAAATACGAAAAGACCTAACCAACTGGATTTTCCTTTTCCCGTTGCTCATCAAAATGAAGTTGACAACATTAAGAATATCCTTGCTTCAACACTCCCTAAGTTCTATGGACTTGTTATAGAAGACCCTGATACCTTCTTGTTTTAGTTTGGCATACTCTGCAGAAGTTATGATTATACAACGGATGCTCATAGGCTTAAGCTATTTCCTACCACTTTAAAAAAGAAGTTGTACTAATATGGTTTTATGAGCTTAGTGTGAGATACTGTGGAGATCTTAGAGGACATGAATGATGTAGGAGTAAAGATTCAATCAAATTCTAATAAAACAACTTTTGCTATTACATTCAGCCATCTTGCAACCCTTAATACTATCAAGGCTTTTAGACTCCAAAACTCATCAAATAGACCAATTTCTTAGAGAAAACCTCTCAAGTACCACTTCATCATCTATCTAGAATCTACTCAAACTCCCAACACAATTCCCAAACCAAGCATATGAGATTTCTTGGCAACTTCTTGGAGAACCTTCACATTGCCCTGCAAAAAGGCTACAAGATTAGGCCTATTTTTCAAACAAAGTATCCTTCAATCTTCTCCTATTCTCATAATCTATTGGACAGTCATTAATCATGTTTGAAAACACTCAATTTCATAGGTTTTAGTCAATTCCTCAACCTCTTAGCCATCATTCCTTGAAACCCTCAATTTCCTTCCAAGCACTTAAGGTTTTTAAGTTTTCAACCATCTAGGGCCTTCCAAGCCAAATCAAGGTATCAAATTCCTTGCCTAGGGTCTGCACAGGCATTTCACACTATTTCCAAGTCAAGGCCTTCAACAAAGGATCAAACACATTAATAACCCAACCATTCCTACATGAACAAGGCTTTGTTTCACATGTGGGTAACAACCTACAGACTGCAACACGTTTTATTGTCACTCCAAAACACAAAGAGACTCATCCTAAACTATCTCCATGCCTCCCCACTGAGCAACAGATCGTGACAGTAAGTGGGGTGGCTTAAAACATTAAATGGACTTCAACCGGTGCCCTCACTGCCCTGTATAGGCAGTTCACCGAGTTTCCCTACTATTCCCTCCAAATCTATGATTAAGCCCTCAAAATAGGTTCATAAGCATGCTAATTCCCTATCCTACAGGATTCACAAATATTTAGAGCATTAACTTGCTTGTACGGCCTGTACAATGAAAACAAAACACAGGAAAACAGTGATAAAGAAGAAAAACCAGAGATTTAACAAAAGATATGTTGCTTTTATTAATGATTGTTCATTCCCCTCATTTCATCAACATTTTCTCGTGCCTTTCCAATACTTTTAAACATTTACAACTCATTATATCCTTCCACAATGCCTTTAACCACCAAAACTAACTTTTGAGAGACTCATAACAAATTTGTTGCATTAAGCAACTCACAAATTTGCAGCTTTAAACCCCTCCAACCGAATTGACTCTAACTAATGACTTCTAGATCATTTTTAACTCATTCCTAATACATAATTAGGACTCCCACTCTTGCACAATTCATACAAATTCATATGTTTTCCATTAAGGCTTCCAATTCAATTTATTGACACAATTCAATGCAACAGTGCATTTGTGCACATTGACCACCAAGACACACAAATTTCCAAAAGACATGAAGGAGTGATCTATTAGACCTTATGAAAAAACCC
The DNA here is from genome assembly GCA_007258455.2 of Sequoia sempervirens. NCBI lineage: Eukaryota > Viridiplantae > Streptophyta > Pinopsida > Cupressales > Cupressaceae > Sequoia > Sequoia sempervirens. Next base: position 9,983 of record VDFB02174992.1, on the reverse strand, counting down.
CTAAACTCACCCAAACATTTCATTACCAAGACATATTTTGAATGATGGTTGTAGGTGCCCCAAGACTAATGAAGACAAAGTTCCTTGAAAAGTACAAGGAATATTGCAGGGGAAGTGATATGAGAGGAGGTGATATCTTTAGGATGCATCAAAAGGAAGATGAGAGCTTGGAAGTCTACATTTCAAGGTTTTTGTTTTGCTTGTAGAAATCTCCACACCATACACTCAAAGAAAGGGAGAGGTTACCAATCTTCCATGGGTAATTCAACTACTGGTGGAGTTTCAAGAATGGAGATTAGTCATTTGCTAGAAGACTTCAAGCAAGATATTATAAACAATCTAGCTAAACCATTGGATACACTGCACTAAGAAGAAACATGAGAGGTAGAGGCAATATTGACAAAATAAATATTGCCCTCATTGTAGACAAAATAAGGACTACAAATGTAAGATGGTAGCTAACCTGGAAAGCAGGAAAATTTCACCTGAGTTCAAGCCAACTCAGATTGAAGAAGACCAAGTCTACTATGTTGTACAAAGGAATCCTTGGGCTCCAAGATAAGGTATGCCACTGGATCCACTATCTTATGTTGGCCATATTTCAATTTCTATTCATCTGGTAACCAATGGCAGCCCCCATATCCATCCAGCTATGGAGGATATCCACTCATAGTCTGAGGTAACCCCTCCAAATTCTCGAACTAACTATCGTACCACACCCTCAATGGTAGCAACCTTAGGGAGCTGGTAGTTGGTATCAAGGATCTGCAGCCACTCCTAGGAAACTAGCAACAAACGCTCAATGGAGGAGACGTTTAATGGCCAAACCATGCCGGGCCAAATGTAGCCACCCTCTTAACCCCAACAACCTACTATAATTCTCCACCTACTAATTCAAGGTCAAATGCACCTAAACTCTACTTCAATTACTACCACCACACCTAACCTTAAATAACAAATCACAACAAAGCAGCCCAGATATTTTGTTGATCCAAACCAATTTGTTGCATGTGTTGTGAGTTTGAGGACATTCATCTACATTCAAAACCACTTCACCAACTCTTCCCATTAATCTTTCATCACTAACTCACCATGGAAGAGGAAGGGGAACCTCTAAATGATCCCATTCAACCAACTACACCTAAAAATCATGAACCAATAGGTTAGATAAGATTGCACAAGCACCACCATTCCCCTGTGAGATCGAAGCCAAGAAAAAGGAGGAAAAGGAAGATACAAACTTTGACATCTTGGAGCAGTTGAAACACATATGTGTCTAGATACCTCTCATTTAAGGCCATAAAAGATGTTCCTATATATAGCAAGGCAATCAAAGAAGCATTCCTCAAGAAGCTAAGGACTAAGAAGAAAGATCCAACTATAGTCCATGTAGTGGGAAAACTCACTAACATCATGCTTGGAAAGTGACCATTCCTAAGTACAATGATCCAAGTAGTCCTTGGTATAGCTTGTCATAAATGGAATTGAAATAAAGAATGCTTTGATTGATTTGGGAGCAACAATAAATGTGATGACCGGACATCCTCTCTACAACTAAATATTGCAAGCATGAGATCTACTCCTACTGTCCTACATCTTGCTAATATTTCTACTGTGAAACTTGAAGGTATAGTAGCATACCTTGTGGTGATTCTAGACTCTTGGGAGTACCCATCAAACTTCATGATTCTCTCTCCTACAGCTACGCTAGGAGGATACCCTATCATCCTTGGAATACCATGGTTAGCAATAGAAAACGCTTACATTGGGTGTCAATTAGGTGACATGACCATTTCAGATGCTAGGAGCACCAAAAATATTGTTCTTTATCCTCTTGCTCAACCCACCAATGATGAGGAGAATCCTGTATGGCCACGTGTTGGTGAAGAGACTGAGGAAGTTAACTCAATGGTGCAACTTATGATGTTAGGTAGAAGCCCTTTTTTGCAACTTCAAGATGAAGATGAGGTGTTGTCCAACATAATTCAAAACCATTGTGAAGTTGAGGAAGCATCATCCTCTAATGCATATGGTTATGCTAATCTCATGAAAATAATTTTTCCTATTCTGCCTACTCTTCCTACAACCACTTTTTCTGCATACAAACTTCCTGTAGCCACTCTTCCTATAGCCACTATGCCAGTATAAAAAATTCCTACAATAACAGGTATGTTTCACACAATGTTCCCATATGAGCTCAAGTTACCATGTGTTAATGATGCAACTATGATAGAATTGACTTGTCAAGTACAAATGTCTAAAGGAAGATATTTGAATATTAACAGTAAGTTAAGTGAAGAATAACAATTGCAATTGATCGACTTACTAGAGTCTCATCAGCATGCATTTGCATGGGATTATCATGATATGAAAGGACTAGATCTTAAGATTTGTACTCATAGAATCTACATTAGAGATGCTTGCCAACCAGTAAGGTAGTCTCAATGCTAAATCAACCCTGCATTGAGAGAAATTGTTAAAGAAGAACTAACAAAATTGTTAGATGTTGGATTTATCTATCCTATTTTAGATAGCTAGTGGGTGTCTCCATTAGTGATTGTTCCAAAGAAGGGAGGGAAATGGAAAGTTTTTGTTGACTATAGAGAACTTAATGCTACTACCAAGAAAGACCATTTCCCCTTGCCTTTTGTAGATCAAGTCTTGGACTCACTTGCAGGAAAACAATATTTCTCTTTTCTAGACAGATTCAGTGGCTACAACTAGATTCAAATTGCACCTAAGGATCAAGAGAAGACAACCTTCACCTGTCCATGGGGAACATATTCCTATTCAACACTTCTTTTTGGCATATGCAATTCACCTACAACTTTTCAGAGGGCAGTCATTAGCATATTTTCTAACATCTTTCTTGATTGTATGGAGATCTATATGGATGATTTTACTACCTATGGAGCTTATTTTAATGAAGCATTGGAGAATCTTAGAAAGGTCCAATAGAGATGTGAAGACCAAAACCTATCCTTAAATAGTGAGAAGTACTTCATGATGATATAGGAGGGTGTAGTTCTTAGTCACTACATTTCCCACAAAGGAATCCAAGTTGACCCTACAAAAATGGAGGTAATTCCTGATCTACCTACACCTACAAAACAAAATGATGTTAGGATTTTCTTGGAACATGCAAGATATTATAGATGGTTCATAAAAGACTTCAACAAAATGGCAACACCATTATACAATCTCCTGACAAAATATGTTGAATTCCAATGGACAAAAAATTGTGATAAAGAATTTTCTTATTTGAAGCCAACCTTGACCCATGCTTCTTTATTAAATAGACCTAATTGAGAGATCCCTTTCCACATTCATACAGATGCATCAAATTATGTGATAGGGGTAGTATTAGGATAGAAAGAAAGAGCCATTGAAAATGCCATTTACTTCATCAACAAAAATCTACAAGGAGCTAAACTCAACTACACTATGACAGAGAAAGAGATGCTAGCAGTAATTTATGCCTTGAAAAAATTTAGGCACTACATCACAGGTTATCATATTTTTGTGCACACTAATCATGCAACCACTAGGTATCTCATGAAAAATCCTCTAATCTCAGGAAGATTAGCAAGATGGTTGTTGATGCAAAATTTTTACATAACCATTGTGGATAAACTAGGAAAGGCCAACATTGTTGCAGATTTTCTTTCAAGATTGACTACATCAGAAGATAGTCAAGTCATATATTACTCCTTTCCTCATGAGCATCTATTTTCCATCAATGTTCAAACACCTTGATATGTTGACATAGCTAATTACCTTGTAACAGGAAGAGTACCACCTCATTTCCCACCAAAGGAGAGAAGAGTTCTTATTGAAAAATATTTTCCTTTTTCTCAAATTGCTAGATGCTTGTTTTATACTAGACCAAATCATGTTATGAGAACATGTGTTCAAGAATATGAGACATATGACATCCTGCATGCATGCCATGATGAACCCTATAGAGGACATTTTTTAACAAAAAGGATAGCCATGAAGATTTTGAACACAAGATACTACTAGCCTACACTCCACAAGGATGTAGAAAAATACACAAGGAAATGTGATAGGTGCCAAAGGATGGGTCAGCCAACCAAATCAGATGAAATGCCACTTTATCCCCAAGTAGTGATCACTCCTTTTGACAAGTGGGGATTGGATTTTTTGGGACCCATTGACCCCCCATCACATGGTAAGTCTTATCTCTTAGTATGCACTAATTATGTAACCAAGTGGGTAGAGGTTAAGGCCATGAAGCATGCAATAGATAATAAAGTTGTAAAATTCTTCTATGAAGATATTTTCACTCAATATTAGCTTCCATGAGAGATAGTAATTGACCAAGGAGCTCAATTCACTTCAACTCTTGTTACAACCTTGGTCAATGAATACAAGATTAGGCATAGAAAGTCTAGACCCCTTATCACCCTCAAGCCAATGGACAAGCTGAGGTCACCAATAGAGAAATTGAAGCCATTCTAACCAAGAGAGTATCCATCCACAAAAAGGATTGGGTGAGTAGATTGCCAAAAGCTATGTGGGCTTATAGAAATACTTGGAAAACCACTACAGGTTTCACCTCATTTGAGCTAATGTATGGGAGGACAACCTAATTCCTATTGAGTTTGAATACAAGACCCTTAGGACTATAGTAGACCTGGGGATGAATATCTCTACAACACAAAAAGAGGGAAGCATGTAGCTCAATGCTTTGGATGAGATGAGAAGAGAAACCCTGCACCACACTAAGGTAGTGCAAAATTAGAGGATGAGATTGCATGATAAATTTATCAAGGAGAAGAAATTTCAACCAGGTGACTGGGCATTGTTAAATGATTCCAAGTATCAAGAAAATGCAAGAAAATTATAGAAAAGATGGCTAGGACCGTATGAAGTTGCCGAAGTCTTTCCTAATGGAGCCATCCAACTAACTACCATTGACCCTGTCAGATTCAAGCTACTCATCAATGGTCATCGTTTTAGGTTATATCATAAGCCAACCTTTAAAGAAGAGTTCCTGCAACAATTTCCCCAATGTTCAACAAGTGAGTTTCCTGTAGTCGAAACCAGTGGACCTAGCATCCCACCTTTCAACTAAATTAAGGTGCATATTTACCATAATAAAGATTTCCACTTTAGTGGAAATCCATTTCTCCACCCATCCACCCATCCGTCCATTCGTATCATCTTTCTCTCTCTTCGATCATTTCACTCCACCTCACTCCAATCCACTTAAATTCATTAATCTCTCAATTATTCCAAAAAGGTGAAATGGTACTTTCTTTACTTCATGATCTTTACAAATTCATCCTTCGCACATTTAGGTATGTGTATATTAATTCTCATCTATTAATTACCTTTTAAGTTCATTCATTTAATCATTGTAGATTAGTATAGATATTCACATAATGTGTCATTACTCCCTATCATATCATCCTTCCTTTCCCAGATGTGTAGAAACATGTCAACATTTAGGTTGGGGGGGGAATAAAAATTGCAAATACTCTACTCATGTGTCAAATCATAATTTGGCTATGTCGGGAAATTTAAATAAGCCAATTTGAAAATTTGGTTTGCATGTGTGAAGTGATGTTAACTAAGCTTCCAATTCTTTCCATCATCACTCTCATTTATCATCCATTTTCTTTCCTTAATTACCCTATCCTAACCTTGAGTTGTAAGCAGTTAATGGTAAAAATGAAGACAAAGAAAAGGAAAATCCAGTCGACACTAGTAGTAAAAATTTAGCAGAAAGGTGGTGGCTTTCAAATAGGAATTGTAGAAAAGAAAATTTTTGCAATGACAGTGATTTTAGACAATGGTTAGTGGTGTAATTCAGAATGAGCCCCTAGTTCATGTTGTTATGTTGCAAGATGCATAATGCCTAGCATAATTTCAATGATGTGGATGGTTTGAGTATTTTATGAAGTTGGATGGCTTTGACAAAGGTATTGATCTTGAGTTTGCTCAAACATTCTCTAAAGGAATAGTCATGGTAAAAAGACTAGAAGTTGTGGCGACTGAAGAGAGAATTGTTAAAGTTTTAGGGTTACCTATTGATGGCAAGAATTACCTTACCTCTAGGGATGCCAAGTCAGCTAGAGGAGAATTCACAGTACATGGTGACCCACCAATTAGCATTGACAAACAAGGTGCAAAGAGGACATCTCTGCTTGAACCCTGGAAGCAGGCAGTTGTCTACATAATAAGGTACATTACCTGTGAGGGACGTTTGTCAAACTTGTATTTAGTCCATTTCAAGATTTTGACCACATGAGGCACAGAGGGAGGATGAGTGTTCCCAATGTTCTCTATAATGTTCTCTCCATCATGGCAGCTGAAACACAAAAAGGTAGGGACAACTTTGTCTCCCACTATTTTTTAATAAAATTGTTGGTTAATAAATCTTTGCATATTGTATTTGAGATGTCTTGGGAGGAATTTTTGAATATTGATCAATTTAGACCTAAGGAACTGCAACCTAGGGTTTTACCCCAACCTCGTAGGATTAGTAGAAGATTAAGCTTGGCTGAAGCAACTCTTAGTGTTCTAACTTCTAGTGCCAACTCTACCATGAACCCTTCTACAACAATAGAAGAAGCCATAAATATTAGTTCCTTAGAAACAAAGCATTCATAAGAAGCTAGCTCCTCATCTGATTATGATGATAATGTCTCCCTAGAAACCCTAATAAGAACTAGGGCATGAAGGAAGGAAACTAAAACAAGAAGAGAAAAAGAGCAAGCCCAAACCCAGCCTGAAGAAAAGGAGGTGTTGAGTGTTAGGAAAAGAAAGGCTAAAAATATTCATCCTGTAGCCAAAGGGAAATGTAAAAGCACCCCTAGGAATTCAAAACCAATTGGGCTAGCTTTTTGCACACCTTCGCAGGAAAGCCCTAGGCATGGAGAGCCATCACATGGGGACACTCAAGCTCCAATGGATCAAGAGAATGTTGAGGAAAAAGAAGAGAATATATTTGAGATGGCAACAAAGATAACATTAGCAAACCTTGCCAATATTGCAAAAGAGTTTGAGGACGAACATGGTTTCCTGTAGAAAAACCAAGAACATGAGTAGTAGTTCCTACAGCCATAGCTAGAGCAAGAAAATAACCAAGAAGGAGAACATGAAGTCTTACAACAAGAAGAGGGTGAAGAAATAGTACCCTCACAACCAATTGGACAACTCGAGTTTATGCAAATAGTACCATATGGGGAGCAGCTGACATAAAAAATACTGGTAGGAGTCCATAATCCTCCTAATTTTTTAGTTTATGCTACAATTTTAAATTTATGAAAGAGATAGAAAGAAGAGAGGAAGAATGGAAACAAGAGAGGAAGAGACCAAAAAAGGAAATTCAAATGAGGGATGAGGTTATTGAGGAGAAAAATGAGGAGATTACCACTTTGAAAAAGAAGGTAGATAATATTGACTGTGGTGCCAGAGCTCCTTCGAGGGTTTATGCCCTACACTTGAGAGAGAAATATCTCTCTTTCAAGTTGTCAAGAATTGTTTCAGATTTAAATCTCTCCATTGAAACTCCTACAAAATTCTTCAATGCCTATAGGATTGCTTCCTTTGAAATGAAAAATCTATTATGTGAATTCTATTTGCACAATTATGTTGTTACATAGGATCATGATTAGAATTTGTTGTTATATGTTGGGGATATACAACTGAGAGCATTTATGTCCTAGGTACAAAATGAAATTACCTAGGGTGAGTAGAATAATGCCTACAAGAAAATGAAGTCTAACATTCCTTTAGCCATCTGGGCTAAATCAATCCGCCCAAAAGATATCTACAGAAAATGACTTAGGATGCTCCTTAGGCCAAGATATGGTGGCATAATCATGCCATGGATTGAAGTCACCTATACTGAATATGATGTTAAGATAGCTGCAAAACAAGAGCTTGTAAGGGGATACCTGGCCTTACGATGGAACAACTTAACAGATGAGTTGAAGCAAGTCGAGCCTCATTCCATTCACAATTATTCTACAACACTGAAATGAATTGACAAATACATTCAATTGGGTAGAACATAAGGGAGATTCTGGCTTCCCCTAACCTTCTAGCCACCCATTCTCTTGTGTCTTGTACTGAATTTCAGATTCTTCCACTATGATATTGCTACAGAAAGGAAAATATGGAACAAATTTGATAGACTGGGAGGATTTTATTGGGATTAAAACTCACGATTAGCAGCAACATATGTTGGCCAGCTTGTAGTTGTAAACTTTAGAGCTCTGACCAAACAGAAGAACAACCCTTCTACTATTGGAGGACCAACAAGATGTTAGGCTGGGGGGAAATGATGAGCTTAGTTTTTGGTCAAGTTCTGAGTATATTTCATAGTCTATTTGTTGGTAGTATCCTAAACTTTAGTGTTTAAGTGTTGATCTTTTATAATGTTTCCCTCAAACCTTTAATATTGGGTTTAATTCCCACCTTTGCAAATTATAATGGCATTAGTATGTTATGTGAATTATCTATATTGATTTTACACATGGTTGATGAATCTTCTTTTAAGTAATTATAGATGTGCAATTATGCGTACTAATAGTGCCATGCAGCCATAATTTGAAGATGCTAAGTTAAGAAAGGAAAACCATCAGAAGATCATGTAGGGGAATCATTCAGGAGTTAAGTGAAGACAACGGTAGCAGATTCCCCATGATAGTCATTGTAACCACCTTGTATTAATGGCATTGAGTAATTGCGGGCATTACTGCAATGTCGAGTCCACATTGGGCATGCATGTCTAACTGGATTCCCTACAAGTGTAACCACTTAGCCACTCTTTTTCCTTCTTTCCCTAAATGGCATCCTCTCAGTTAGTGGGAGTTGACCACCCTGTTTAGTTGATAGTATGAATAAGGATTTGAATCTTCTTCTTGGAGGTTCTGCTTAGTTCTTGATTGTCGTTGTTATTGATACCAATGATGTGCTGAGAATTCTTCATTTTCTCAATACAGTTATAATACTATTTTGTTTCCATGTTTCTCAATGAATAAAATGTTATTCTCAGTTCGAGCAGTTGAGTTTTCATTAGTCTTAGTGGATACCCATCCAAGGGGGCCACTTGGTGATTAATCTATCCTTTAGAGTAATTAGCTTAGCTATTATTTTATGTTATGTACTTAGTTCAAAATTTGGCATTGACTATTCCTACAACCACTAGAATTCTATTATGTGACCGTTCCTATAGCCAAAGCATAGATAGTAGTTTCCTATTTGTTTTCTCAAATATTTATCATTGTTGTACATTTCAGCTTAGTAGAGTTTTTAATTGATGCTCAGTCTTACTTTATTTCTTTCCAAGCAATTTACTTTCCAGTATTGTGATTTTCTTAGCTATAGAGTAGAAGTGACTATTTTGAGTTCCTAGTGCACATAGAATGTTGACCTATTTCAAGTTTACATCCATGGGTTGACAAGTTAAATGCACCTTCATGATGATTGAGATAGTTATTTAGTTTAGATGTCCAATCTCTGAATGATAGTTGTAAAGGCTTAGTTATTGAATCATTGTAGGAGGCCAACACATATCTTAACATTAATTCCTGAAATTCAGATGTTACAAGATGACATTGAATTATAGATTTTAAATCATGAAAATGTTGCCAAAAACATATTTCAATGATGGGTCCTAGGTCTAAGTGAGGACCCATTTTCCATGTGGCGAATGGGTCCCAGGTCACTCACTTAGGACACACTTCAGACTAGGTGAAATGTTATTCCAAAATAGGGTGTTAGGACTTAGTGAGGACCCATTCACCATCTGGTGAATGGGTCCTAGGTCACTTACCTAGGACAAAAAATTTCCAAAATGAAGTGTTGTGTAATGGCATTTATTGTTAGAGTTATAATGCATTAGCTAATAATTAATTAATCTTTAATTAATTATTAGTCTAATTTATTCACATGCACTTATACTAAACTTAAGAGTGTTTTAATGCTTTATTAGTTGAGCTAATATT
>VDFB02174991.1:0-29501 GCA_007258455.2 Sequoia sempervirens | reverse complement strand
TCCTTTCCTTCGTCTTCTTTTGAGTTTTGTCGGGGGCGGGACCAGGTTGGAATCTGAACCTGAAACTTGAAGAAAGTTTCAGGGATGGATTTGGTCCTGATCTCGGTTCTGCTGGGATTCATCTGTTTCTGCTTCCGCCCCCTTTCTCACTTCGGTCCCTGTCCGGTTCTCTTCCCGACTCCGACCTCGTCGAAGGGTCCAAGCTCGCGGAGAGTGGAGGTGTTCGCCGTAAGGTCTCGCCGACCCGATGGGGTCTTGCCAATGGTTTTTTGTGAGATCGATATAACTCTAGCAGCTCGCCATGAGGTCTTTCTGACCATCGTGTGTCTTGCCGAATGAATTGGCATGTCGGTGTGACTCTAGCCGCCCGCTATGACTTCTCCCCGACATCTAAAGTCTCGCCAACATGCGATCCTTCTGAAGCAACCTTTGACCATATTGGGATCTACCTGGCACAAATTCAACCAATCAGAAGGTGCTAGGGTGTATCACAAGAAGTTTGATTGTTTGACTCCCCCCTATGAATGAGATCGGCGGAGCATGATGACATCGCTCTACTCTGAAATTGAAGGTGATCAGTCTGTAGTGATGCTTGAATCTAGCGGATAGATCTGATGCTGCTTCTCAAAGGGGAGGTAGCCATGAGTCACATAACAGTTGGTGATGTCGGCTGGAGAAAGTGGAGTGGCATTAATGACCATGTTGCAGAGCATTCAAGGCGACTCTAACGAAATCCCGAGGGTGGACACAGAGGCTACGAGTTAATGCGGTCATTGTAAAAGATCTAAAGGCCATGCCCAGGGACAAGCTTTCACCGACATGAGTAGGGAATACTCATTGAATGCCTCATTAACTTCATTCCAAGCACTTCTAGGGCCGACGTGTCCAAGAGCCGACTCATTTTTTGAAAACCCTAAGGTAGGGGCCAACACTCTTTGGTTGTATATATGGCATTTTTTCCTTTTTGTAAAGCAGTTCTTGGTTAGGAGATTCTTGAAAGAGCATTATTCAGACTTTGTAACTCATTTTTCATATACTACAAATCTTTAACACAGACACTCCTTATTTTCTCAATAGAAAGTTATTTCCTTCACAAATTTTCTTTGTTGTTTTAGTGACTGCTTGTGAGTTGCATGGTAAAATCCTGTGTAATCCTCTATTTTATCAGATTCCTTCAGTACTAGATGCAAAGAATATTATGTCATAAATCTATTTTATGTTAGTGATCTCTTTCTAATGCATTTATATATGTGAAAACATCTTGTTTTCCTTGTGTTAAGTATTAGAATAGTCGGAACCTTACATAGACTCATTTTTATAAGCATAAATCTCTGTATTGTGAGATTGTTTAGTTCTATTGAGATTTTCTATGAGTTTTCTACAGTATTGTCATATGTTTATCCTTGGTGTATCACCTGTTAGTGATAGGTTTTAATCTAAAGTATATCTTTCTTACTCTTTTCCTTCATTATTCTTCATTTTTCTCAAAATATCTTAAGGGGAACCAGCCCATAATCTGGAGGTCCACTTCATTCTCAGGTCATCCACAACCTCAAAGTGTTCCCATGTGTCAATAGGTTGCTATAGTTGATAGCTTAGCAAGGGTGCAAACTTTATTTGACAACAGTAACACTTAGTCAAATTGTTGATTGTTGATTTCTATGTCTTGATTGTTGCAATTTAGCATAGTGTGTATAATTTCTAGTCTAATTGATAGTCCTAGCTCTAGCTGTAAATTATTATTAGGATCTAGTTAAAGATAGCCTTAGGTATCTTTAATTTGCACTTTATATGCACACAACCACACACACAAAAAAAAGAAATCTTTCCTATTTACCTACTTCCAATTTTAAAAGAAATATTCATCTTTAAGGTTCTTTCAAAGGGTAAGAAAGGATTAGTTTAAATTTTAAAGTATTTTTTATTATCTTAAATAGTCCCTCAAAATAGCATATAAATTTTTTTCATTCTTATGTCATGAAGGTTGAGTATGAGAGAGCTAGGTCATATCATTATGTTTACTTCAAATAGGATCAAGATCATTTTTCTATCATGTGTTTATATGTTAATAACATGTCCTTTCATAAAAATAAGTAAGTGATTATAGCTCCAAAATATTAGGTTTCAATTCAATATTATGTAAAGGACTTGGGGGAAACTAAGGGATTGAGATCAAGAGAGATGAAATGGAAAAAGCTCTAGATCAATAGGAGGAACCATGTTAACTTCATCTTAGAGAGGTTTAGGATCTAGAATTTCAAGTCAATGAGTGTTCTAATACTTATCAAAATAACTTTATATTGATAGTTCCTTTTGACACTAGATTAAATAGAGTACCTAAGCCTTATGTGAGTGCAATTGGTAGTTCTATGTATACAATGCTTTGAGTTAGTCCAAGAAAGCATCATATGATTTTGGTTAAAAGGATCTTTAGCTATCTCACATACATATTAGAGAGTTTGAATTTCTACTAGGGAGGATATGTCTTGAGTAGGATGGTGGATATTTAAGGATTTATATATTCTAATAGGGAAAGAGATATGGATAGTAGGAGGTCTACTAGTGAGTATGTGTTTACCTCTTTTGATGGTGTGGTGAGTTGGATGAGAAAATCATAGGTTATGGTTTATCTTTCGACTACTAAGGTGAAGTATATGGAAACCAAGCATGCCTATATAGAATTATTCTAGGTTCAAAATTATTTTTGGATATTAGGTAGAGATGGGAGATGGCTGTGATCCATTGTGATAGTTAAAGTGCCATAAATTTGGCAAAAAAATCCTACCTTTTATGTGTAAATGAAACACATTGATGTGTAGTATTGACCTTTGTTCATGACATGGTGGAGGATAAGAAGGTTAGAGTTAAGAAGGTGAATAATGTTGCAAATACTTTAACAAAGCTTGTGAGTACCTATGTAAGATGACTATGGGGATTAACCCATACCATTTAGTTTAGTTTGTTGGAGCCTCTTATAATTCCTACAATGTATACAACAAGTGGGAGATTATTGTTTGATTTTTAAATAAAAATAAACCCAAGTCAAATTATATATTATTAGTTATAAACCATATGTTGAAACACTTAGTTAAACAATAACCATAATTCTTCACCACTTGGTTAAAAATTCAAATAATAGTGTACATATAAATATGCCTATTAGATGAGTGTCAAAATGACACATGTCTAAGAGGTTGCGAGTTAACTTCCAATTGAGCGAGGAATTAACTTAGTTAAGTGAGATAGAGCTAGCACCTAGTTGTTATAAATCATGAATTGATATGAAAGTGATGACCTTTGAGAACCTCAAATCAAGGGTGGCATGTGTCATTACTAGATACTTAGGTGAGAAATTAACTATCCTATTATCCTAAATAAATTGAATAAAATAGGTGTAATCTTAATTTCAAAAATAGATTATCATAGGAAAAGTATAATATTAAACCAACAACCCCTCAATTGTAACTTAGGGGGAAAAAGGAATAAATACGTTATAAAAATGAGGCCATGTTAAGTACATATGCATAAATATAAAACCTCCCACTAAGAATGAGAGAATTCCTCCTAAGAGAGAGATAGAGAAATTTCAAGAATAGAAGGTGTGAAAAGATAGAGAGAGAGAGAGAGAGCTAGCTTGCCCACCCCCCAATGTGTAGCCTCCCACACCAAAAATGGATAAACAATATTGAATGCTAATGAAGGTCAATTTTCATTGAATGATATATCTTCCCTTTGAAAGAGATTGGCCCATAGGTACGTGCAAAATTTCATTCCAATTCATGAAGGAATATGAGGGAAGAAAAATAAGATTACAAACTCTTGGAACTATTCACTAGTCCATGTGTTAGTGTTGAGTAGTGTTGATATTTCTCAAGTAAGAATATAGATAGTGACATCTCAAAGGAATGTGGATAATGAGATAGGAAAAGTGTCAAAGAAGATGCCATAGCTACTCAAGCACTATATTTAAGTATGAAAACTGAATACTCAATATTATCATATAAATCTAAAAGGTAAGAGTGAACAAACATACATGAGATATCAATCAATTAAGCTTCCTAGTGATGTGGGTTTGATAGGCATGAATGATCCCACTAAAAGAATCATTAGATCCACTTGGAGAGTTAACATTGAACTCAATAGAAGTAGTAGGAGGTGGTTAAAACTTGATGCATGTCTCTATAACTCTAGTTAATGCAAGGATTTTATATTTCAAATGACAATTTACTGCTCATCCTCATATCTACTCACATCAATAGTGTGAGTATGAAGTTCCATTGAATAGGCATTAGAAGAAAAAGGTGAGATGATATAAATTCAAGATTTATGATATGCCTTATGTTGGTGTAAATAGGTGTTTTACCTATCTAGGTCTTATTTACATTGTTAAGTCCACTTAGGTCCTAGTTTCTTTTTCTAGAAGTCTTAGTTGTCTAGATAATATCTTATCATATCTTATCTAGTTGGATTTTATGTAATGCATGTATACTAAGTCTTTTAATATCGAGTCATGTCATTTAATTATGACACGACTATTTAATGTTGGTACATCATCACACCTTGCCTAAATAAGCAAGGCTTCATATGTACACTGTAACAATCAATCAATCTATGAACAACAATCAAGTTCATTCTAGTAATCTTGCATCCATAGTCATAGCATGATATTTATGCCATCTCTCTTATGGAAGCTATTTTGTCTTACAGTTGATCTTGGGGTGCTGAGGAGTTCACCATAAAGTCCTACATGGTATCAGAGCTTTAGTGTTGCAATCTTCTTCCCAAATTTGAGGGACCAATCATGGCATGAAATATTTGTTGGGTGTGAGTTGGGGTTTCAAGTACCTCACCATTGAATCCAAGGTGTCAGAGAAAGTTAGTTTTGATTTTTGTTTCATCAAATTCCATCATATATTATCTAATTTATGAGGCTTTCAAGTTGGGAAAGGGTTATTAGATCTAGGAGGTAGCTAAATTTTTGGAGCACTTTGGGCCAAAATCGGCCTTGCCATTACATTCAGAAGGCCCAAAAACCTAAAGATCGACTATCAAACCGCAAAAATCGGGCAACTTGACCTAAGCCTTCAAGAAAAATATCCCCCTTGGTGTCATATGGTCATCTATACAATTTGTACGATTATGCGATCAAAGTTGGAAAAAAAATACATGGGTTTGTAGGAAAAAAATCCATTATGTAAAAATTAATTTATGTTTTTTATAATTTTTTTAGAAATTTTTTAAATTTAAAATTAAAAAAAAAGTGTATCATAGAGTTACCCTATATTTGGGAGAGTGCCAAATGACATGGACCCAATAGGTCCCACCACCACCAACACCAACCAACGAAAAAATTAATCGGCACTGGAAGAATATTTTGGTCAAATATTTTGACCTAGAAACTTGCGACACCTAAACATCGAAATTAATCCCATTGTTTCGCAAAATATTCCAACAACCAAGGGAATATTCAGCGGTGATGGCCCCCTATCCATAAAATTTAGGCCCCTCATCTACTAACGTCATCACTACATTAGCAGTGACATCAACAGGGCCTTTGAAATTTCTAGCCCCCTCTTTGTTGGTAGGTTTCATTTTTTAGTCAAACTTCGGAGGCCCATAACTTGGTCATTTGGACTCCTTTTCCAATGCAATTTTTTTTTATTTGGGGTAGAATTTCACACTCTATGCAGTGATGTAGTTGAATTTTTTATTTTGGTGCCCAGTTTTTCTATAAATTACAGATTCTCACAAGTGTTTCTGAGTTGTTCTCATTTTCAAAACTTCTAGGGCTTCGTTCTTCCTCCTATGCTAACATTTTTGGGTGAACTTTTTTTTGAAAGTGCATATTTTTTCATCTAATTTATAATGGTGTGATCATATTTATCTCATCTTATGTGAAAATTTTACCTTGAGCTTATGGCTACACTTGACAATCTGTAAGCACTAAGATCAAGTCCACTTCACTGTTGTTGGCAAGAGGTACCTATAACCACACTAAGAATAAAGTGCCAACCTCATATCTTTCTTAGGGGATTTCATGATTGAGTAATTTGGGGGGCATAATCTTGTTTTGTTATTGGTTCTAATCATGTCTTCTAAATCATGGAGAGTCAAATGTGATTATTATGAGAAGAAAAAGAGTACAATAGATTATTTTTTGCAAAAAGAACTTGATGATCTGAAACTTCAAGTATAGTAGCTTTGCATTGCCAAAGGTGTCATTTTGCTTGATTCCCCTAAACTGGCATCAATCGAATCATCTAGTGTTCATACTTCATCATGTTTTGAGGATGCAATGGGGGATGATAGGTGTAGTTGAATGATATGCACTAAGATCTCATCTCCTTCATCTACTATTGTACCTAATGGTGCTTGTGATTCCATAGATTTGGCTCCTTGTGATTTAGTGCAGCAAGACATACACCATCTTCCAGAGACGACTGCATGGGATGTGTACTTGATAGACATTGTTGGTTTGTTTTGTGAGTCCCACATTTCATATTTAGGAGACATCATTGATTGCATTCATCTTCTCTTTGATGGGGACAATCCTTCTTCAATTGTTGTGAGGGAACACTTTGGCCCTCTTGTTCATTCTCTACAAGATCATCCTTTGTAGTTTGACATGAGTGTGGATACTTTTGGACAACATTTGGAGGAGGCTTCTTTATCTTTAAAGGAGGTATCTTTGTCTTTGATTTGTGTTCTACAATCGTTTCTAGGAGATTCTAGATTGCGTTATTTAGCAGTGTGGCCTAGAATTCCTATGTGGAGTGTGACACCTTTTAGCATCGATATGGAGACACTTGAGCATTCTTTAGAGACATCACATATCATCTTACTTCCCGTATCTTCCTTTCAGAAATGAGAAGATATCCTACAAACAATCTTGGTCTTGTTTCTTCCCAAGGGGAGGAATGTTGTTCGACAATCATGAATCATCTTCAACATTCATTGTCGAACATCTACCATCTTTGTAGGAGACTCTACATTGAGGGGGGGCTACATGGTCTCTCTTCTTCTCTCTTATGGGTGGGGAATTTTTCCTCAAATGGGATTTTTTCCTTCTCATACATCATTGAGAGCATTTTGTTTTCTATCTCTCTTTTGGGGAGTAGTTTTGTCACACTTGGTTTTCTCCTTTTCTTTGTTTATAAGAGATTATATTTTCATTTGTACATGGGTACCTAACATGGTTTTGTAGTTGGGACCCATCTTTGTGTCATTTGTATGTAAGTACTCCCTAAGTTGTACTTAAGGGGGGGTGTTGGTGTAAATAGGTGTTTTACCTATCTAGGTCCTATTTACATTGTTAAGTCCACTTAGGTCTTAGTTGCTTTTTATAGAAGTCTTAGTTGTTTAGATAAAAACTTACCATATCTTATTTAGTTGGATTTTATTTAATGTATGTGTCTTAGGTCATTTAATATTGAGTCATGTCTTTCATTACAACACAACTATTTAATGCTAGTACATCATCACACTTTGTCTATATAAGAAAGACTTCATATTTACATTGTAACAATCAATCAATCTATGAACAACAATCAAGTTCATTATGACAATCTTATATCCATAATCATAGCATGATATCTCTGCCATCTCTCTTGTGGAAGTTATTTTGTCTTGCAGGTGATCTTGGGGTGTTGAGGAGTTCACCATAAAGTCCTACACCTTTCCAATTGTAACAATATCTTGACTCTAATTCCCAAAGTACCAAATATTTAGAAGCACCATAGATTTAGAAGTTAACTCAATACTTGTCTCACAATAGACAATATAAATAAATGGATTAGAGATTAGTTGACAAGGAGGATACCCAAAAAAATGTTATGAAATGATTTGTCACTCAAGCAATAGACCCTCTCCCATATACGTCCATTAAAGTGTTGTCACCCATTAGAACTTGAGGTATAAAACAAGGCTCTAATGAGGAAAACACGTGCAATGAAGCCATGTGGTACAAAGCTCCATAATTAAGAATTCACGTCCTTGAATGAGAAGCTACAATTACAAAAAAATGCCTTTCTCTTTCCATTTTGTTACTAAGAAAGAGATGATGAAGATTTTTGGAGGAGTCTAGAATTTTAGTTTTGTTCTTAAATAGAGAATGTTTACCAGCCACTCAACATGCTTCTTTATACACTTTGAATTTTCTTTTCTTCTTTTTAGAATAGTGACACTTAGCCTTCTCTTTTGTTGATGAATTATCTTCAAAAGAGTAGGTCTAAGAATTGACTTTAGAAGAGGATGAAAACTTATGTTAATTAGTTGAAGTGTTGTTCTAACTTTTGTTGGAATTTTTATGCTTCATATCCTTGTTACTATAATCTTTCTTATCTTTAGTGCTTTGATTGACTGCCAAATCATGTGGTTTAGAAGATTTCAAGGTGCCCATTTGAATAAGTGTGTCTTGATCTCAATTTAGCACATTGATAAATGCATCAAAAGAGGGCATCTTAAACTTATCTCTTAAAGCAACCTTAATATCATAGAAGACATAGAATTTTTTTGATAGTATGTAATTATTAACTCAATTAAGTAGAATTTGTGACTATTCAACATATAAATTTTATCATACACAAAACAATTAATGATTACATTCTAACTCAATGGAGTTGTGTCTCAAAAAGGTCTATTTTAAAGTTTTCATAATCATTATATTTGATTGCATTGTGTTGAGCCAGATCTTTCAAAAAAACTCAAATCCACTTGAAAGTGTACAAGAATTTATTATAAAAGAAATTGAAACGATGAAACATTGGCAAAAGAAAGATGGAAAATCCTACCAATCGCATAGTAACATCTAATATTGATGTGCACAATGTAACATTTCCAGCTTGATCCCACTAACACCCTTAAAAAGTAATAAAAGGTAGAAGAATGTACAACCAATGTCCCTTATGATCAAAAATTAGATTTGATTTGTTTAGTGCTTATAACACTAATGGTAATTATAGTCTTTATATTCCTTTTGAAATACAATGTTTCCAACATTGTCAGAAACATGTTTGACTCAAATAAGTTGGAGGAACACTGACATGCTTTAAAATTTTGAGCAATGTTTACACACATCTAGAAAGTGGAATTGCTTTACCTAAAAGCATTGGCTGAATACTGTTGAGGAGCACAGTAAAGCCCAACAAATTTGACCATTTAGTGACTGCTTCTATAATTATCACAATGCAAATACACAAACCTAGTGTGCCCAGTCTATGATTCCACATATTGCATACATGCCTGCTAGGGTAGTTGCGACTATAACATTTGACAAAAACCCCCTTCCTTTTCCTTTGATGGATGTCCATATCCTGTTCCAAAGCTCCCATTTTGGCACTGACGGACAAGATGCTGTGAAAATTTGTGGAATTTGGTTGAACACCTACCAATTGCATTTTGCTCAAAAGTTTGCAAAGCCTATTTCAAAAATCCATTTTGTGCATACCCTACAATCTTGGCATTCAATGAGACTATGTTGCTTTGAGGCTTTCCATCAAATAGTTCAATGCCTTGTTTATGCTTTCACATTTTGCATAGATATCTACTAGAGCATAGTTTTCCTCTTAGTCCATTTTTTATGCTTTTGTACAAGTACTAGAATGCATCTAATTTAGTCTTAGAGGACTTCAGTTTATTTTCCTTGCAATACAATGTATCTTTTGTTAGAATCCAAGATCACCTGCATGCAAGATGGATACACATGCAAAAGATATGAAGAACCAAAAAGATGTTCTCTGTAAACCTCTCAGTAAAAATGCATTAAGAGAATCAAT
Source organism: Sequoia sempervirens (assembly GCA_007258455.2). Classification (NCBI taxonomy): domain Eukaryota; kingdom Viridiplantae; phylum Streptophyta; class Pinopsida; order Cupressales; family Cupressaceae; genus Sequoia; species Sequoia sempervirens. Next base: position 19,728 of record VDFB02174991.1, on the reverse strand, counting down.
TATTACAAAAGTGATCAATCTTTATGAAGGAGATCAAGAAACCCTAAATGGGAAACCCTAAATGAAACCCTAGTGTGCACACTTAATAATTAATAATTAATTAATTATTAATGTGCCTAAGTTTAACTTAAGTAATAAAGAGGAATAAGTGACTTAATTAATTAATCAATGTGATGTAATTAATTAAGCATAATAACTTATTACTCTAACACCCCCCCTTAAGATGAACTTAGGAAGAAGCTAAAACACTAGAATAAGATGCATAAACAAAGATGGGTCCCGACAACTAGGCCTGATCAGGTACCCATTTACAAATGCAAGAAAGAAGTAAGAGAAGGAAAAACCCAGTGGGACAAAACCCCCCTTACAATGAGATAACATCTGCAAAGAAGCTGGAAGAACTCTGTAGAGTAACACTTGGAACTTGATATAGGTAAGCAAGGAAATATTCTTCTGTATACTCTAAACCAGGATGAGAGTCAGTTGACTCAAGGAATCATGATTAAAGCAACAGAAAACCCGATGCGCACCTTTCCTCGAAACTCCAAACGGGAACAACCTGGAATCTACAAAGCAAGCAATTATTGAATAATGTATTACTGAAAACGAAGTGCAAAGATGCAAGATGCACTCTCCCAACTGCCAAAACATCCAAGTAATCGCCAAACAACCCATCGGGGCAAATCTGGACTAACTGATAAACTTAGGATAGATACAGAAAAAGTGCATGGACAAAAATATAGAGCTCCTTAATACCTTTCCAACGCCGCAAACGAGGCGAAAATCAGAGATTGTGGCAAAAAGTTATGAGCTCGGAAGTCCAAAAACAACACCTAACTTCAAACAGCAATAAATGTAGTAAAACAAAAAAATACTGTAAAATAAACTACACCAAATGAAAGTGCTCGGAATCAGCTTTCCGGCGATATCTCGTTTGCCTGATTTTGATACCGTATGCCCAAGTTATGGCCAAAAGAAAAAAACTACTCTTTTAGGAAAAACTAGGGTTAGGAGGGCAAAGAGGCCGTACGGCCGATGATGTCATGCTGACGTCAGCGGGTCTGCAGAATCCACAAATATATTATAGCGAATCAAAGATTAAGATTCTTGCGGACGTTGAAATTGGTATTTCCGCCCGGGTAGATTTAGTGAGGCCGATCCCTCAATATGACGGGCGTGGATCTGAAAGCCCTCAAGGGCTGGCGGAACGGCAATGGCGGAAAGGCTGGCGAAATTTCGGCGGTGGCGTGGGCTGACTGAAGGCTAGAAGGCAGCGGTGGAGTGAGGTTGCCAGGTGGCGGTGGCTCTTGAATTCAGCGGGTGGCATTTCGGCCCGTCGGTTTCTCTATGGCGGCGTGCTCCTATTTTCCAACAAAAAAATCCAATTTTTTAAGATTTTTTTTAATTTTGCATCGTCTGGCGTCGGGGAGAGTTGTCTGGCCCGATTTTGTTTTGCCTCCTCGATAACTGCACCAAAATAGGCAAATTTTATATGAAAATGGGGGCTTTTGGGCGTTGCGGACTCAATGGTGAGGTCCGTTTTGTCCCAAAATGCACAGAAAATTAGGCTACCCCCAGATTCAATCAAAAAATTGCATGTGGAAACCCTTGCACTTGAATCTCACTGAAAGGCCATATCTTTAGATCATGAACAGGCTGCTACAGGTCTGGAGCTCTGATACCATGTTAGAATCCAAGATCACCTGCATGCAAGATGAATACCTGTCACATGCAAAAGATATGAGGAACCAAAAAAGATGTTCTCTGTAAACCTCTCGGTAAAATGCGTGGAAGAATCAATGATTACAAAAGTGATCAATCCTTATGAAGGAGATCAAGAAACCCTAAAAGGGAAACCCTAAATGAAACCCTAGTGTGCACACTTAATAATTAATAATTAATTAATTATTAATGTGCCTAAGTTTAACTTAAGTAATAAAGAGGAATAAGTGACTTAATTAATTAATCAATGTGATGTAATTAATTAAGCATAATAACAATACTCTAACATCTTTGGAGTTAAAGAAATATTATTGATGCCTTCCCATGGATTGTTATTTTCAGAACTTAAGGGAACCCACATTATTTTCACTTCAACATGACATTTATGATTTTTTTGCAATGCATTAGGGTGGGGTCCCATAGAGGGGGGCTTCCTAAAATATTTAGTGGGTGTTGCTGGAGATTTTTTAGGATTATTTTAAAGTGGGTGGTCCCATGAATTTTGTAGCATAGTTTAAGCTCCTATATTTATGGGAGTTGGTGGTCATGAATTTTATTAGGGTAAGGTCTCATGGGGGGGTTTCCTAAAAAAATTAGTGGGTGTTACTGGATTTTTTTAAGAATATTTTAAATCCGGTGGTCCCATAAATTTAATAGTGCAATTCAGCTTAAACGTTTAAGCTCCAAAATTTAAGAAATGAACTACATACTTTGATAAAAAATAATAAATAAATAAAAATTCTCTCATTTTTATTTTTTGATAGAAGTTAAAATTTCAAATGTTAGACAAGTGTCAGAAAAAATCCTAAGCTGTAGTGACAATTTTTAGCCCCACCTCAATTTTTAGCATAATTTTTTTTTGTTTCATGGGACCTCTTGCTCCATGAAAATAGATCTTGAAACCCCTGGATCTTGAAAACCCCCATGGGGCCACACTCTTATTTTGCATATTCAATTGAGCAGCTTAAATAAATATAAAATAATAAAAAATAATTGGTAAGAATTTTAAAACTTCGTATTATTGACATGTGACGAGAAAACTCGAGAGACAATTTCTAGCCTCACCCTTTTAGAGGCTGCTATTGTTGAAGAAAATATTCTAATTAATCATGTAGTGTTTTCTTTTTGCTTCATGAAACCCCTTACTCCTTCAAAATAGATCCCAAACCTCCCCTAGACCCCACCCTTACTTTACTTCTAAGCTATTGCAGTATAATGCTAAAGCAACAATACCCAGTTCAGGCTCTCTAGCGAAGAAGCAAAATTTTTGATATACGAAAATGGTTAACCCCAATCATTGGAATGCATTCCACAGAGCCTGAGTGCTTGTACAACAGTCCGTACAAAATATCCAATAAAAATTGAGCCCGTACAAAATATCTAATAAAAATTGAGCCCGTACAATTATGTATGAGTCCGTACAATCATGTAGCGGATATGCGTTGTCAATTTCAATGGGGCGAACATCATACAATCATGTGCGAGTCCAACGTTTGAAATTATGACACGAGAAGGAAAGTTCACCGATAATGATAAAACCTAAAAAAGGAAGGGTTACTTTACAATTTAGAATGGGCCACCATACTCAATCACAAATGTAGAGCACTTCATAAGGAAGCGCCCCCTTTTGTAATTTCTTTAATTGCAAGGAAAGATAAACTGTCACTTAAACAACATTATTATGAATAATTATATTAATAATAAATAATAATAAGGATTTTATCAATAATGATTGTAAGTGTAACAATTTTTCAAAAGCACAAGTGATTAAATTTGTTGTTGAAATTGTTAAGTAAAAATGTGCTGGGTAGTTTGGATATTGATTTATTTTAGTTGGTAGGTTGTCTTTTTGTTATTTTTGACATAGTTTATATTTGAGAAGATAACAAAGTAATTTGGAAGAAAATATTAAAGTAAAGCCTTGCAAGCCTATTTTCTAAATAAATAATAGAACTAGAAAACACAACTAAACCCTCGATTTTTCATAAATGTAGAAGGATAACATGTACAATTGAATCAACAATCACATTATTACTCAAATCTGTTCCAAATTAAGCCTCTTTCCATCTTATATTATGACCAAATACATCAGGAAAGTTTCTAAAATCAACCAAATAGTTTGTAATGTAATATTTTCATCAACATGACAAAAAATGTGTTTAGTTGGTTGAGCAAGCAGCCATCTTAACCTATTTCCAACAAGTAGTTTGTAATGTTGTTCAACAATCGAGGGACATCTTCAACATCTAGTGTTGAGCATCTACCAACACTACAAGCATCATTCTGAGGGGAGGCTGCATGGTTTCTCTTCTACTATTAGTTTAAGGAGGAATCATTTCTATACATGGAGTTCATCACTTCACATTTTTAGGGGGTTACACGACCTTCTCTTTTCTCTCCTAGGGGGGAACATTTCATTGTACTTTGTGCTAGAAGTAGTCCTTGGTGGGTCATCATGAGTTCTCCATCTACCACTTCTTCAATTGTACATTCTATTTTATTGCATCATTTCTCTTTTGGAGAGGGGTTTCTATTTCCCACTAGAATTTTATCCTTTTTCTCCACTTTATGATAATTTTGTACATGAGTACCTAACATGGCCTTGTAGCCAAGACTCATCGTTAGTACATGCATTACTCCCTAAGTTGCACTTAAGGGGGTGTTAGTGTAAATAGAGTCATTATCATATCTAGTTAGCTAATTGCATTTCTAGGATTGACCTATACAAACCTAACTTAAGTTTACTTAGGTTTCTTTTTCTTTTGTCTCACTTCATATGGTTGAGACATGTGTCTTCATGACTTGATACACCTATTGACACTTCCTCACATACTTTTCAAGTGAGCTCACAAGTGTTCCATCTTTGGATGGTTAGTTAAATTTTCACTCCTACCTTCTCACCTCTTTATCCTTGCCTATATATGCAAGGCTTGATCATTATATTTACACACTCTTCATTTGTATATTGATAGACATACTATTGTTCTTATTTTGTTCACTTGTGGAATTTTGTTGCATGCTCTTGATCTTGGTATTCTCTAACCATCTATCACCTGCATGATTTTGGGGTCAACCTACTATTGAAACCTATATCAAACTTAGTTTTGACAGGAAATGCCATATTATAGCTAGGTATCCATAAATAAGGTACCTAGGTAATGGATAGGTTGATCTAGTTACATACCACTTAGAGTGTTCCATTAATCCATACACATGGTCCTATAGGTCATGGGGCCAAATTACCAATAGACTAGTAACACATTGAACCTACATAAGTTGGCCTCTATTTGAGCACATAAACATGAAAAATGAAAACTCATAAAATAACCTCAAAGGCCATTCTATATATTCAAATTAATCTTGGAAACACTGTATATATTAGATAGAAATCAAACCCATAATAGTAATATAGAAATATTATACTTTTAAAGATATAACATTTTTATATATTATCAATCATAAAGCTTAACATACAATTATCCACCAAATAGATATAAAGATAAACAATATGCCATATTTGTTATTACTTATAATTAATTGCTTGCAGTTGACAAAAACAATCATAAGGAACTCTACCTTAAAATTCAAAATAGATCCAAGCACATATTTATAGCTAAGAAAATAATTCATGTACATATTTAGATTTTTTCATACCATCAAATGACAATGGGTTAATTTAACATCATCATTAAATAGTAAATTTGTAGGTTTCCATAATTCGTTCATAGTCATACCATGACCAAGTTTATCATGCCCTTATTTCTTGGAAGAATAGACCTCATTGGTGTCTTGAAGTTAAAATATACCCTTCTATACTTATCACTAAGGGAAGACACAATGACAATGGGTTAATTTAGCATCATCATTAAATAGTAAATTTGTAGGTTTCCATAATTCATTCATAGTTATACCATGACCAAGTTTATCATGCCCTTATTTCTTGGAAGAATAGACCTCACTTGTGTCTTGAAGTTAACATATACCTTTCTATACTTATCACTAAGGGAAGACACAATGACATAGTGTTCAACACACAAAACTATAACAATTTTAGTTTAGACAAGTCCAAAGGCATTTTCATACATTCACATCAAAGACAAATCGTGATGATAGTAATATAAGTTCATCTAAGATTGGAATTTTTTTTGGAAGGCCAAATACCACAAACCTCAAAGTAGGTGAGATTGATGGCACGATGGAATGCCTTTTATTGGCTCAGACATGCATAGTGAAAACATATCAATTAGAAAAGGTGAATTCACAACCATTTGATGTAAATTTAAGGTTCCAGTTGAAGCATATTAGAGGGGGAGGGATGGTCAAGTTTAAGAAGAAGCCTAAACATTGGAGCTATTCCCTAACACTTCCCCAACTAACTTGGGTCCAGGGACATTCTTCATCTAAGGAAAGCCTACATATCCACTTCCAAATGAGATCAAAGTTCCATGTATTTCTCTTAGGATTTTAACTATCAAAATGAGAACTTGCATCTCTTAGGTTAAGATAACCTATAGAGATACTAAAGAACCATTTGGTGACATACATCAACAAGGCATAGCCCTTAAGGATTCATTTAATGATTCCCATTGATCAATTAATAATGCTTAATAGTAGGTAGAAAAACCCAACTAAGTTCACAATTTAGAAACCCTATACTAAGGAACTTCCAACAAAGGACACCTAGATCTCAACTTTGACATCCCCCTATTATTATTCCTAATTCAACATGAACATTCTATAAACCTTACAATTATATATCAAGGATATCCTGTAACGTTTGATACCCTAATGATAACACCATACATATATTTATCACTTGCCCCATAAATTAGAAAGACATCACCAAGTTGTGATTGAGTACTTGATACATAGAGTTGATTATAAGCAAGGTGATATTATAACATCTCATTCTATTTTGAGTGACCTCATAAATCACACAAGAGGAGAACTATGTTAGCATATAACATAATCCAATGTATCATATTCATGTAATTTATCACAAGTAGAGGAGATTTGAATATTCAATAGTCCAAACAACTATCTATATTTAAGCTTTGCACTACTAGTGTTTTAGTAATGGTAGCATGACCATGTTCAATCGCTACAAACATTTTAATAAGAAGTACAATCAATTACATAATCTAAATTATTTACATCCTATAGTGACATCAACCTCATATCATAATGTAACCGATATCTTTTGTAAACATTTCATGGTTCTGAATTGACACCACTATCTCTATCATTTCTATAACACATATGTATACTTTCAATATCACATTCTATTTTTAGTCTAATATTTAGACGAAAGAGAATACTACTATCAATCACATGGTTGAGACCTTGCTAAGACCAATCATTTTTGTCACAGTTGAAAAATAAGGTAGAAAATGATATTTATAATTTATAAACAAAAAGGTCATGTTGTATCTTAGTTCAACAAGATCTTGTCCCAATAGATACCCCATTCATAGTTGGGAGAAATAATTTCATGGGGGTCACTCCTTCACTTTTACCAATTTATTTAAGTCAACAAGAAGAACTTCTTACTTAACTGAACAACATGGTAGACTAACACCAATGCCCCAAGTACATACCATTTCCACCAAACATATGGGGTATTATTGAACTATCCCTTACTTGAGCACCACTTAAGTCTTGACAACAAATGTATTATTAATATTTATTAATTAAAATAGCATAAATTATAGAATTATTTAGGTTTTTGGTAAACTGCCACCCAAAGATTCTTTATGTAAATATACAGACGTATCCCTCAACTAGACAAGAGCAACACAAAAGTATTAATGAGTATCAACTAATAGTACACTAGCTTATTACCCAAGTTTTATAAAAGAGTATGACCATCCATTGAAACCTACTGGATGTTGCAACCTTTTTATGTAGACATGTATGCAAAATGTAGAAGTGTGCATAGGCACATAAACTAGTTAACAAAATGCCCCAAATAAATGTGGTCTCAAGGAATGACTTACTCGCAAGGCATGATCAAATGCTTTGTCATAAAGGCCTTAGAAAATTTTAGGAAAAAAGCAATTGGCAAGAGCAAGACCAAACCCTCCCATGAAATTAATGACCTTTCAATACAATACCCAAATGTAAAAATCAACCTAGATGAATTATTTTTAGATGCAAGACTATATAATTCAAAATTCAATACTAGATTTTGAAAGAGTAATTATGAAAGGATTGTACTCAGCTCTAAAAATGATGTTGAAGATATATTTGATGTAGTCATTGAAAATCTCCTCTATTGCCTTCACATTGGTACTGATCAAAGAGCAATGAGTGAGAATCATAATTTACTCATCAATGTGTTTATATATATATATATATATATTTGATTATGTGAGTGAGAACACTTAGAGAGATAGAGTGCATCTTCATCTCCTAAAACAAGTCCCTGGCTTTGTCATACCTTCCTTGAACCTGCATTATGCCTCTATGCACAACATTGATAACAACACTATATGTAATGAGATTAGGGTTACAATAGTGACACTTCTGAGACCAAATACTTGAATGACGTTGATGTAGAAATTGCTATGTTTGTAAATGTCGATAAGAATAAAGAAAATGTAGACAATGACATGATAACCTTACACCCACTCAAATACATGCTACACCATATCCATTCTGCCCTGATGGCACATCTAATTGATCATGATGCTCACCCCTCTAGTTTAAAACCCAATCCATTGCCCTCTAGGATATTCACAACCTTCCCTCTAATTCTTGGGCTGGTGGTGTGAGCACATCAACACCAATTACCAAGATATTCTAGTAACATAACCAACAAAAGATGAATATAACATTCGCGTGTCTCTATAGTAACAAACAAAACTTTCCTTCACTATTGTCACCTCTAGTCTAGACAAGAAAACATTCCCCAAAGCAGTCGAGTAGGGTTCGAATCTCCTTATCGCTCTGTCTTGATAGCAAGCACCTCCCTGTGAAGCCTCTCGAGATCGTAGTGAAAGAAAAAAAACACCAAAATGGGTGCGACTTCAGTACAAAATGGCGCACGTGGCTCCTTCTAAAAGAACCCCCCTGCTACAATTGCTTGCAGTAGTTGCGTGTGCTGCTGTTGAGGCCTCGTTAATGGAGTCGCCATATGACCACCTGTAAAGCACACCATGTCCCAAATAAAGAAAAAAATAATTCTCCACCACACGATAACATTCAGCCATGTAGATTTGAAATCTGTTGTCAGCCTATATTTATACACCCACATTTCTGGTTATTCTTGTTCAGAGGACTTAAAGCTTGAACAACTATCCGGCAATTTTTCTTCGTAGCTGTGTTTTTTCCATATCCTTCCCAGAAATCCCCTTTTATTCTCAGTGTCTCACTTCCTGTCAGTCAAATTTATCTGCCTTTTATTCTTTGATGGATGACCATACCCTGCTTCACTCCCAAAAGTCTGCCCAATGTCATAGTACTGTCTATGCAGCTAACAGGATGCACCTTCGACTGTATTTATTAAATTAAAAATAAAAATGTTATGCACATTTGACTGTATTTATTAATTAATTGAAAATAAAAAGTGCCTCCATTTTTTATTTTTAGTTTAATAAATACAGTCAAACGTGCAATCTGTTGGCTACATAGACTAGTCACTATCAATTTGTTTCTTTCATTTCTAAAATTTGAATTCAAAAATTTGATTGACAAACACATTTTATTTATAAATAACATCAAATACAAGAATAAAAAGGAAATTCAAAAAGAAATGAATAAATAATATCAAGCACAAGAATGAAAAGGAAAAAGAGAGAAATAAGAAATATTAAAAAATAGAGGAAAGAAGGAGAATAAAAGGACAATAGAAATAAGAAAGACATAAATAATGGATAAATGAAAAGAAAATAAATACAATAAAAGAAAAAAAATGAAATAAGAGAACAAAAGAACAAGAAGCAACAATAAATGAAAAGAAAATGAGACTAAAAACAGAATGAAAAGAGGGTAAAAGGAAAATTGAAATAAGAGGAAGAGGACACAAGCAAACTAAAAATAACAAAAAGAAAAATTACAAAGAAATTAAAAAAGAAGGAAGGAGATTAAAGACCAAAATGAAAAAGGACAAAATTAATAAATGAATTGAAAGACACAAAGGAAGAATTAAAAAGAGAAGAAAGAATAAGAATTAAAAGAAAATGGAAGGAGGAGATAGAAGAAGTATATATATATATATATAAAATAAAAAGACAAAAGAAAAGGCAAGAATGAAAGAAAGAAAAATACAAAAATACAAAAATACAAATTCATCAAACATGAAATCAAAATGAGAAAAAACAGACTAAGAGGAGGAAAAGAAAGAGAAGAAGTATATGGTATAGGAAAGCAAAATAAAAAGACAAAAGAAAAGACAAGAATAAAATAAAGAAAAAAAAAAAATACAAAATCATCAAACATGAAATCAAAATGGGAAAAAAAGACTAAGAAGAGGAAAAGAAAGAGAAGAACCAAAGGGAGAAAGGAACAAGGAAAAAAAAAGAAAGAGAGAGAAAAAAGAGAAGGGAATGAAACTGAAAGAAGAGGAGCCAAGGACCACCGAACAAAAGGGGAAACCAAGGGGAGGAAGGAAGAGATGAAGGGGCAAATAAATCTACACAGTTGAATCCAAAAAAAAAAGATCTTATCAATATGGAATGTGGAAATCTAATGTCTCTAAACGTTTTATTTAATTTGGTGGAGTAAAAGGACTAAGAAAAATGCATACATCATTCCAAGACCCTTGTCTATTATATTCAAATCTTTACACACATTTTTGAAGTTGACCTAGGAGAACATGTCTTGTTGCAACATAAGGATAGTTGTCCAAAACATTCTTAATTACTAACTACTCTCATATACTAAAGAAGAATCAAATCTGAACTTGAAGATTATATCTATAGACTTGATCCTAAATAGAACATAGATTTAAGCTAATTTTCTAATAGAAAAATTCCCACTTTCAAAATCTAATACAAACCAAATTCCAAAATCATCATAATAACATACATTCTTCAATAATAAAAATGAATATCATTTTTCTTTATACTTTCTTAAAATAACTTAGTACAAATTATTAAATTTATCAATTTTAACTCATAAATTATTCTAAATTTATTTTATAATTAATTGATAAAATATGCTTAATTACCCTAAACTAACTAGAAGAAAAGTTTATTATTTCCCTTGATTAGTATAGACATGCTGGGTAACGAATGTTCAAACTTCATCGTCTCTTTAACTCCGAAAACATGTCTGGAACATTTATAATACCTGTGAACACGCTAATGTCGGAATGAGCCCCCACCTATTGGTCGGGTATATATTCCGCTTAAAACATATCAATCTACACAATGGTATACCCGAATGAGTTTTTATTTTACAAAGAAAATACAGACCTCCAACACCGTTACAACGTCTAATCGAGCAAGAGAACATTTGCTTGGAAAACGGCGAGAATTACGGACCAGCGCCGCCAAAACTGGAGCCAGAAGATTATTCTTCTATATTTGCTCATACCATTATTACCCACGATAATTTCTATGTATATTAATCTTCAGTCACTATCTTTTCCCGACCCTCAAACAGTGACTGCATTTTGCAGTGTACAAGAGTGTTGTTGGATTCGTCATGAAGAACGGAAATCAAGACAGCAATAAACGGTTATCAGCCGATAAAATTCATGCAAAACACAAATTCAAAGAAGAAATGAGTGCTGATGGGTGTTCATATTTCTTCAAAGTGTTGTTGGGAGATTTTTCCCAAAAACTGGTAACACTACCGTGCAATGCATGCACCTCCCTCATTATTTTGTTTCACCTATTGTTGAATTTTTCCCAAAAACTGGTAACACTACCGTGCAATGCATGCACCTCCCTCATTATTTTGTTTCACCTATTGTTGAACTCTCATTTGTTATTATGGTTTACTTTACTGCAGAGTATTCCTCCTGCTTTTGTTCCAAAGCTTATACACGAGACTGATGTGAACACAGTTCTGCACGTACCAAGTGGGCATCAGTGGGTTGTAAAGTTATGTAGTACAAGTACTGGGTTGGAGTTTGGACAGGGCTGGGGGAATTTTGTGCATGATCAGATATTAGAGTTGGGAGATTTTTTGGTGTTTAAGTATGTCTGCAGGTCGATGTTTAAAGTTTGGATATTTGGAAGAAGTGGGTGTGAGAAAAAAAGAACTGTTTGTGAATCTGAGGAGACCCATTATGATTTACAGAAGAGATGTTCTCCCAACCTTATAGCGAGTGCTGCTCGGAGAAGTCTTGACCAACCCATGAACAGTAATTTGCCAATTGATTTGGTTTCTGATGAAGAAGAACAAAATGGAGTGGCTGAAAATCAAGGGAAAATATCCAAACCCTATTCTTCGTCTTGTGGTAAGTATTGTCCTTTCTGAATGATGGAAATCTGTGACTCACTTTTGTTTCAAGCAATAGAACATTTCTTTTATTTTAAAATTTTAGTTACATTGCGATTCTCACTAGTTTCAGTTTCAATGTAGGTCGCCCTCCCGAGAATCCTATGTATTGCCACCCATCACTTGCTGGAAAGAAGCGCATGTTAGAGAAATCCTCTGCAGAGATAGAGACTGAAGAAAGAAGTTATCAGAAATCGTATTACATTTCTCGCAGACGTCCTGTAACTGAAGCAGAAAGGAACAAAGCCCTTAAGGCTGCTAATTCTTTCACATCAGATAAACCCTTTTGTTTAATACGTATGAAGCCATCTCATGTATACCACGGATTCTGGATGGTAAGACCCTTCTCCCTCTGTATGTTTATGTACTAAGGACATTGATTTCATGTGTGGTGATATTCAAGCAACTTTTCCTTCATTACATTCTGTAGTTTCTTTTGCATTAGCCCGTAAGGAGTGTTTAAGGGAGCTTTAGCATGTGGGTACAATGTAGTTTGTGGGATGGTTTGGGTTTCTAAATTTGATAATAGGGTTTTACAGGGCTTTTACAGGTCACTGTAATGTGGTTTGTGATGGTTTGGGCGTGCAGGCTGTGCCAAAAAATTGTATATATTCTCTCCAATTACCGAGAAAAAGAATTGAGATGACTCTTGTGGATGCTAACAGTAAGGAATGGCGAGTGCAATACCTGTGGAATGGTTTTAGGGCTAACCTGAGTAAAGGGTGGAAACTTTTTTCAGTAGCTAATAATCTTGAGGAAGGAGATATTTGCATCTTTGAGCGCGTAGACCGTAGTATAAACAAAATCAAGCTTAGAGTCCATATTTTCCGGATTATCAAGGAGAGTACTCCATACAAGTGGATGAGAGGTAACCGTGAAATTATGAGGAATAGCGTTACATTGCCTACAAATCGCTCTAAGAAAATGAAAGTCTCTAAGGAATATCTTGCCATCAATATGTCAGCGAAAGCATTGGAACCTGATGGAATAGATACTGAACAAGAGAAGAAAACAAATGATAGCATTTCAATGCCTAGAAATGACTCTAAGAAAATGAAATTCTTGAAAGAGGATCTTGTCACCAATTTGTCAGGAAAAGCATCTGGACCTGAACAGGGAAAAAATGCAAAGCAAGGAATCATACAAGCGAAGAAAGAGAAGACTAGCAATGCACACAATTGTTCTAAACCGGTCAATTCAAAATGTACACAAGCCATTTCAGAGAGGAAAACAGGCTGTAGGCGTAGCCCAAGATTAGCCCAAACATGTAATAAGTTACTGTGTCCAATGAAAGAGTTATTGCACCATGAACCTTCTCTAAATGGACATAAATCAATTGTCAAGGACACAGGGGTGCTGCCAAAAATGACCACTTGTGTAGCTGATTTGAACGGAGAAGAAGATGACTTGATGATTATTTGGGACAGCAACCAGTTGTCTAGATACAGTGCTTCTTAGCAAGGGGTTTTTAAATCATCTTGAAGTTCTTTCATGTCGGTCCTTTGATGACAAATTCCATAATTCGAGTATTGAATCCCGGTGCCAAATTTTGTCATGTATAAGTCACCAGAAGAAATCATTTCTCTGGTTGATATGAATGGTGAGGCAAACTGGAAAACTCTCACAAATGGGCAATATGACTGGGGGGTCATGTAGTATCATGACAGGATCTTGTTGATATATTAAGAAAATGGAGTTGAGAAACCTGAGTAGTATGTTTAATGGCATTGTTACCGTAAGTGCCCACTTTAAATTTAATTGATATGAAGGCAGAACCAAACTTGGTGTAAGGTTCTGACTTGGGTTATCTGAAATTACCTGAAGGAAAAATCATGTTTAGGTTGGCATGGAATACATTGTTCTTGCTTACAGAACAATAGCTATAGAGACTCTAGTTATAATTATATTGGAACTTATTGATAGGGAGCATAGTACATTAAATTCCATAATTTAGGAAATGAATGAAGAAAGACAGTAAAAGCTTATCGACAGTTTGACACTGTTTTTTGAATAACTGCTTCTGTGCTTTATACACATCGAGAAGTAAAATTGGGACTGATTAGGGTCAATCGAAAAGTTTGTTGTGCATGTCTCTGTAAGCCGAAGCAGCATCTTCACTAATTAAATCTAGTAAGCATATTTTCCATTCTTAGAATTTCTAGAATAACTGAATTTATTTGTTTGATTTTTTAACACATTATCTCTGAAAAATTGAATATTTTGCATTAAAGAAAGTCATACTTGATTAAATGAAAGGGTTTTCATTATTTTTAGCAAAGCAGGGAATTCTCGTAGATTATCAATTAAGCAATAAGTTTAAGTAAAGATAGAAATTTAGAGATATACCTGCTAATGTGTGATATATCTCCTCATGGGTAGAGATTCTCTGATGATCTACGTTTACAAGATGAGGACATTGTATGATGTATCTATTTATATGAGTGGATAACCTTTATGTATCTCTTGTATTTACCTTGCTGTCTATAATGAATTCGTTTGATGATTTCATTTCATATGATTTATGTATTTGGTAAGGAACTGGAACTGGTGAGTTGTTAACATAACCTCCTGATTCGGTCATGGGATAGTTCTGAAGTAATAGGACGGTAGGTTAGTTGCTGGATTATGCTAATTTTTTCTTCCTCTAGCCTTTGTTTGTCTTAACCTTTTTTAATAGTTTGGAAAATAATTTGTGGCGATGTCTGTCAAATGGGCTTTAACATTTTGACTAGTTTGGGAGGGGAGTTGAGGTAATATCATTCAAGTGGGCCATACCATTAGTTAGATATCCATTGTAGGCTTGTAGAACCAGTGTTATCAGCTTAAATCATTCAAGTGGGCTATACCATTAGTTAGATATCCACTGTAGGCTTTGTAGAACCAGTGTTATCAGTTTAAATCATTCAAGTGGGCTATACCATTAGTTAGATATCCACTATAGGCTTGTAGAACCAGTGTTATCAGCTTAACACGTGAGTGTTGTCCATTAGTGGTTATTAGCCTTTTATGTAAGCTTTACTACTTTCCTTTTGCAAGGTGGGAAAACTATATTACCAATAAAGTAGTTTTCAAGTAAAGCTTCTTTATTTGAATATTGAGAGACAACAAGTAAACATAATGAATGAATGTATTCACTATTAACTTTTCATGGTAGTGGCAATATTAAAGGGGGGCAACATCAATATTACTTGAATATGAATGTGAGACACATACAAATGCATTGATAGCAATTTTATCGATAAAGATCGTATATTTGTTATTTGATGCTGAGAATGACAACGGGTTGTCATTTGTATATAAACTGTCTAAAAAGCATCTTAAGAAATAGAAGAGTATGGATATTAATGAGACCAGCATCATATTGGATTGTGTAATTAAAGAGCACATACAAATATGTAATTTGTGTTTGTACTCCTTGTTATTGAATACATCTATCAGATGCTCATAGACACATTGTTACTAGACAGACTCAGTGGATCCTATGTAAATGATTCTATTAGATGAATTCAAGTGATTGCACATATACTTTGCGATCAACACAATTAAACATATCCCTCGTACACTGTTATTAGTTGAATTTATTCTTTGGCTCATATAATTGTTAAAGAGAATATTAGTATACGTTCTGTTGCCTATATGCCTTAATGTATTTTTGGCATTTCTCTTTGTAATTAAATAAATTCATTAGATGATTCACATGAAGTGGTTATTGTTGGAGAAATAATTAGAATTGTTGCCTATTTGCCTTAATATGCTTTTTGGCAAGTCTGTCTTTGTATAATTGACCTCACAACAAAAGAAAATTGTGCCATCAAAGGGATTGTGGTCAAATTGCAAGACCCCAAGGTTTTCATGGTGGAGATTTGGGTTCAAACCCCCCAAATGACATCCAATTGTTGGTGGGCATAATAATTTGGTGTTCCCATAGGTGGTGTAGGTGTTGAGAGTGGTATCCCTATAGGCTATAGGTGAAGTGGTGTGGAGATGAAGGATCATAGCTGAAGGTGAAGTAGGTGGAGTGTGGTATCCCCATAGGTAAAGAGGAGCTGGAGTAACTAAAATGGTTCGTAGGTGGAGTACTATGTGGTGCATGGTATCCCCATAGGGGAAGCAGGAGTAGTAGAAGCGGTATCCTTGCAGGTGAAGTGATAGTTAGAGTGAAGTTGAATTGGAAGGTTCCATAGTGGACAAAAAGATGTAAGGGGTGGGCCCTCTTTTTAAACCCTTACTAAAAAATCTAAAATGAAAATTTTACAAGCATTTGAGCAATAGAAAATTCAAAATTACCTATATGCCTTAATGTCTCCATGTCCTTTCTCTGTATTATTAAATAAATTAATTAGATGGCCAGCACAGTATGATTATTGTTGAACAAATAATTAGAATTATGTCTTAATATTTGTTGGCAGCAAGAGGTCATTCCTGTGACTTGCACAAGTTAGTAAGTACAAATGTAAAGAAATTTGAATCTTGTGCATGAAATCAGTTGTGGGTGAGCAAATTCTAGTGTGCAAATGTAAGTGATAATTGAATCTTGTAAGTTATAATTGCTTTTCACATGCAATGACCTAAATTAGCCCTATAAAACCCCACATTATTATGTCCAAATTGTCTTTGTTTATAATGCTAAGTTCTTGTACCTGGCTTCCTTTGAATGGATCAAAGGATAAAAATGAGCACAAAAGCTTGTAAGTCAATGTTTGATATGAATGACTAGAAATCATGGTTTGTAATGTTTGTTTGCAACTTCTATTTATATTTGCATTTGCCTTGTTCTTAATGAGAGTTTCAAACCCTAGCACACTTTGGGTGAGAATCGTCTGTATGCTGGCACGCAAGGATGTAATGTCCTCGATCACATGTTTTTGATATATTTGAATTTTTTTGTGTTTTTTGGTTATGAACAAACAATGAAACTAAACCTAACTGCTATCTACTCCAAATATATAGATCACTGACATAAACCCTTAAATTGATATTGTAAATTTGCAAATTGAAGATCTGGGAAATATGAACAGCTACAATATGCTTACATCAATTTAGGGCAAATCATTATGGATAATCTACTGATTCTATGGCAAGTCTATCAACTGAAAGTATAACACAATATTGGATCGTTTCATGATAAACATACAGCTCCTAGGTATATGTAAGTAAATGGAAATTGATACGAACAAAATCTGTGCTTGGAATGTTAACCAGCGAATTACAAACTCAATGGATCTGCAAAAAATCAACAGACTATGATCTACAGATCTGCAATCAGTTGAATGACTTGTATGATATGACTGCCTAGATAGTTATTTTCAATGCTGGCTATCCAACTCAAATTATTGACTGGCTGTGAGATGGCAGCAGTGTTAAATATTGAGCTATGATGTGAGTGATTGCGTCATTTAAGCCCCTGTTTTGTCTCTCCTTTGATTCACACCAGTTATCTCCAAATGACACCCTCAGTAAAGTGATCTATATATCTCAGATGATCCTCCCATGTTTTTCTATAAATAAGTATGCCATCAAAGAAAACCAACATAAACTTCCTCAACTAATTAAAGAATATTTGATTCATGCAAGATTGGAAGTTGAACGGTGCATTAGTCAAACCAAATGGCATGACTAGAAACTCATAGTGCCCATTGTGAGTCTTGTGCACATCCTCATCTCTCACCCTTATTTGATTATACCTCGATTGAAGATCAATCTTGGAGAACCACTCCACTAAGCTCATCGATCAATTCATCAATCTTCAAAATAGGGTAATGGTTATCGATTTTTTTTTTGAGGGCCCTATCATCATTGCAAGTTCTCATGGTTCCACCCCCTTTATTAACCAAAACCATTGAAGAAGCAAAAGGGCTAGATACGCCTTATGTGATCCTTATCCAATAAATTTTTAATTGCCTTCTCAGTCTCTTCCTTATGTTTCCTAGGATGGAAATAAGGAGCAGTCATGACTGGCTTAGATCCGTCTTCTAACTCAATGACGTTGAATTCCTCTATCTGGTGGCAATCTTGGAGGAATATCACTAAATACTATGCTATGCTTATCCAAAATGGATTGAATATCAATGTGATAAGATTTATCACAATTAGATGTACTTGTATCCATGATCAAACATTATGCTGCCCAAGCCACTTGCCTCTATGGAAAGCTCTCTCCTTCCTCTTGGCTGAAACAACTCAAGGTGCTCCAAGAGAAAGGGCTTGAAGGACAACTTCCTTCCCTTTGGATTTGAACTTCAACTCCATTGTTTGATAATTTTGGGTAAACTCTTCGAGTGAATATAACCATTGCACATAAAAATCATCACATACTATGTCTCCCCAAAGTGATAATATGATGTTGAGACCTTTTGGTGCGAGGGATAGTGAATCCATTGGCTACAATAACATTAAATCCTCCAAAAACAAATTGTTTTCAGCCCCATGCTAGTAACCAATCCCTCATCAATGAAGTTGTGAGTGGTCCCATTATGAATCAACATTGTTGTTCTATGACTTTGCAAACCTCCTTGAACTCGAGAATGATGATAGTTGGGTGCACCAGAAAGAGTAACAAGGGTGCCTTTCGGAGATTCTCCACCTTACTTGTTTTCATGCTCTTCTCAGTAAATTTTAATGATCAGATAAATGCACAGAAAATTAATTCAAATCAGATGCAAAGACATAGTAGATACCCTGGGAAAACCCTCCTCTTGAGGTAGAAAAACCCAACAACAATATATCACTTATATATTGAATTGTCACAAAATGATCTTCTTACAAGAGGCCAATATGCAGGCCCTACAATATGCACCAAAGGGTGATGCAACACAGAACTCAATCGTTGATTATACACAGCCTCAAACACACTGCTCTCTTAATATAGTTCGCTTTCCTTTATATATAACTTGCACTTAGACTTCAAATGACTATATCGAACTTGACTTAAAAACTTGATCATGATAATGAGAAGGCGAACTTATATATATACATTTTGAAGGGACGCCACCTTATTTAATGCAAGTCGGCTAACAATAATAATATATCTCTTTCAAAGAGACGCATCCAATCAAAGGTAAGTTGTCCTCATAGATAATCGCGCCAAGAGGTCGGCCTTATCACAAATGAAAGACGTGTCTCTTCATTTGATATTTATTGCTTAACAAATAGAAGTGACTCTATAAGAAATTGCGCCTCTTGAGACTTCATAAATTAAATAGCATGAGGCTATCATTTAATTTATTATCAATAAGATCGCTGGAAGATTATTCCAGACATTGCATGTAACATCAACACTCCCTCTCAACTAGGGAGTAAACTTCCAGCTACACAAGACATATCACCTCAACGTGATGTCTATCACTATGGCTACAACCATTAGTGAAAAAAAGAATATCACCTCATCGTGATATTAGATATCGCCTCAACACTATATCAACCATAATGGCCACAACCATACTATGGTGTGTACAAGTGTTCATCACTTGTGTGATGTTGTCACCTCAACATGACTTTCACCATAGCTCTCCAAGAGGGTGAAACACAAGTACAGGGCCACACATGTCATGAGTTCTA
>VDFB02174990.1:0-22840 GCA_007258455.2 Sequoia sempervirens | reverse complement strand
CAATCATAAAACTCGGTCTTCTTCATGATGTGAGGTATGGCATAAAACATCCAAGGTTGGAACTTGGTGGCGTCTTCTGAGCTAGTGACCCTGTTGAGCAAAGTGATGATGATGGCAACCTCGTCCTTGAATTCTCCTCGCCCGACATTCTTGGGCAATGTCTTATGTTTTTCTTTCATCCATCTCTGTGCAATCTTCTTGCTATATTTATCTTTATGCATATTCCACATCTTTTCACATTCATCCCTTGAAAGAGTTACGCTTTCAGACCACAGGGGAATGGAAAAACACCTTTCGACCATATCAGGCTTTAGACTGCAAATCAATCTCCCATCTGCTGATTGGATCTCCCTAGTAGCCGGGTTGTAACGCTTAATGCAAGCGATTACGAACTTGTTGGCTTTTAACCGCATTCCGAATGGATTTGAAAACGGACAGCTATGCAATGATAAACTCAAGCCAAATTAGAGGAAGCCTCTTGCTGATGGTTTTTGAGAAAGAAAGTAAACTAAAACTAAGTTGCCTATCTTTTTGATCAGCTTAGAGCACAAGGTTTATAAAACACAAACGCCGCAGCTGAGATTTTTTGATTTAAGAACTTCAACTACGACTAACCTAGACTAAAGACGTTCCTAACCTCTCAAGTAATAGAAGAGCAAGAGAAGTTAGAAATTAACAAGGTAGATTTTCTGACAAAATACTTCGATAAACTCTCTCTCAACAAACATCTACACACTTCAATGCAAGCTGAAATCGAGATCATAGAAGCATAACACAAATAACGGAAATCTGAGATTTTGGATCAAGGCAAAGGAGGCTCATGATTTTATTACTCAAACTTCTGGAACAAAGCTCACTTCTAACATGCCTGGAACAAGAAATTGAAGCTAAAGAGGCTTGCAATCTTGCTCTCCACACAATAGAAACAAGAATCTTACTAACACCTTGTTAGCCAAAGAGGCTTCAACAATTTGCTTATCACAACACAAAATGAACAATACTTGAGCAACAAATAGAAGGCACAATAGGCTCAGCGCTTTGTTCTCACTAGCACGGCTTAACTAAGTAACCGAAATCAATAACAACTGCCGCAATGTGCTCGCACTTGCTAACACAATAACCGCCTCAAAAACTAAATGAGCGTTGCCTATTTATAGAGAAGCAGAGAGAGGGAACCCTAAAATCTCCCCTTGTTTTCATTGAATCTAGGGCTTGCTCGAAGCAAGCTTTATTACTAAATCTAGAAAGAAGATAACATCTAAAACCCTAGAAAGCAGAAAAAGCGGGAAACGCCAACTATTACATCTTATCTTCTTTCTATCCTCAAAGAATGGATAAGAATTATTCCAAGAATAGAAAGAAAGCGGGAAAGAAAGCTGCTTTAAAGCTCGATCACATCTGCTAGGAAGTTAGAGATTGTGTCCCGGTTCGGTGCATCTATGCCTTCAAAGGCAATATTCCGATTCTCCAAGATCTCTTCGCCTTTTGTGATCAAACCTAGAGGATCTTTCACTTCTTCAGTTGCTTTATGAGTTTTATTCTTGAAAAACATCGCTGCCCCAAAAGATGACTCACAAATTTGATAACTTGGCGGCTCTGCAACTTTATGCTTTTGGCATTTCGCTTGATTTCCAACAGAAGAGTATTGCACAACTCTTTTCTGATACCTTTCCTTTTTCTCATATCACACCTTCTTTCGTTCTTCAGCTGAGATGATGAAGTTCCGACATAGTGCTGATTTGGTCTTAAACTCGAGGGGAGTGTATTCCATATTGAAAACCTTGAAGAATGACTATAAACTCGCCTATGTTCAAACAAGTCTTGAGCAACTTTCTATTTTTAGAATGCTGGTTTTTCGTCTTCAAACGGACAAATTTTTTGGAAATTTTTCTAAGATATGGGTTTTGCTTATAATTTTGTTGCAATACAACCCAGATCGTCCGTTTTTGAAAATCTTGAATTTTGACTGAAAAAGCAGCAAACCCTAATTTCTTCAATTTTTCACCGAAAAAGCTAGCACCTGGGTTTTGTTCAGAATACAATTAGAAATGGACCCAGTTGATCAGATTTGAAAAACACTGATGGCTGATCGAAAAAGCAGCCCACCCTAGAATTTGAAATTTTTCTTGAAAAAGCTGTGATATGGGTTTTCTTCAGAAGACTGATTTGAGAGGACCCAGATGGTTGAAAACTGAATGCACTGATGATTTCACTGACATGCAAAATAAAAGCAGCTGCTGCAACTTGATGAAGTTCTTGAAAAATTCTTCAGAAGATTGAGGCAAAAAGACCCAGATGATTGAAAAATGGAATGCCTTGGTCTTCTTCTTGAAAAGTTTAATCTTCTGGATGCAAAAGCTTGAAAAAGCAAGGGTTTATGTTGTTGGTCTGAAAAATATGATGAAAAACCAGCAAGCTACGTTCTTGAATCTTGAAAAATTTCTTCAAAATTGCTGCTCCAACTTTCTCCCTTGAAGGCTACTTGCAAAATAATGAAAATAACATAAAAGAAAGATGTTAAATAGACTTAGGGTTTTGTCTTTGCTTTGCTTTCTTTTGCTTTAATCTTCAAAACCCTAAACTCCTCTTGTGCATTGAATTTGGACATTTGCCTTCAACTTGAAATTTTGACATTTCGAAAATTTGGCTAAGGCAAGACTTCTTGGGTGTTGATCTCCTCTTGGGGCGCTTTTCTTCTCCATACTTAGCCATTTTCTTTACTATTTTCAATTTTTTTTGCTTGAGTTTCATCCTCTGTTCAATCTCGATTTTCAGGAACTCGGTGAATGTTGTGATCCAGCAGAATGATCCGTTACGGAGCTTGATTGTTTCTGAGGAGATCATCTGGAGACAACTTTGTCTAAAGACTTCATCTTAACCTCCAAAAGTTTGGGCGCCCTTCTTCACTAGGGGCGCCCAAGTTTACCAGTCTTAACCATTTTCCTTAAGTTTTCAACTTTTCTTCAATTTTGACCCCTGGTTTGACCTTGATCTCTGGCTTCCAGATTGATCCGATGAACGAGCTGGATGATTCATCGCGTAGCCTGACTAATCCTGAGAAGATTGTTCTAGAGGAGCCTTTGGCTAAAAACTTGATTTTGACCTCTGAATTCATGGGAGCCTTTTCCTTCGAGGGGCTCCGAACTTTCACAGTGTTAGCCATTTTTCTGATCTTCAATTTCTTCATTAACTCCTCTTCTACAGATGATCTCGTCGAATTTGGAGCTTCAGGCGTCGGATCGACTAACAGTTGTGCTCATCGCGAAGCTGACGAGGGTCTTCTGGGGATCTCTTTGCCAAAAAGTTGAATTCAGGCCTTCAAAAGCTTGGGCGCCCCTGGCAAGCTGGGGCGCCCAACTTCAGCAGAGTTAGCCAATTTTTCAGTGTTTTCACCTTTGCTTTTGAACCTTGGTTTTTAGCCTTCATCGGACCCTCTGTTTGGTGCTTTAAATCTAGCGACTGCGACATCCGATTGACATGCTGAATATCTTGTTGGAAAGCTGGATCAATTGTGAAGAGATCTTGTTGTAAGCTGTACTAGCAAATTTATCTGTTTAGACCTCCAAAAGCTTGGGCGCCCTTCTTCACTAGGGGCGCCCACTTTACTAATAGTCAATTTTTGATAATTTTCAACTTTCCTCGTTCTGACTTCAGTGCGGAACTCCCCTGTTCGTCGCTAAATTCCAGATGACTAAGTAATCTGATAACTACACCGTTGAATTCATTGCGAAGCTGACAGAGAACTGAGCAACATTGACTGGAGGCGCAAACCCTAATTCTGACATTTGATGCCCTAAAAAGATGGGCCCCCTTCTTCACCAGGGGCGCCCAAACTTGTCAGTGTTAGGAAATTTTCATCATTTTTTATCTTCTTCTTCATTCTCCGTGCATGTTCATCATTTCATCTTCTGTTGAATGCCTGAGTGTTGATTTTGACGCCTGGCAGCCGAATGACCTCCATTGATGACCTCGGAGCTCCAGATACGCTTCTGAAAAAGCAGAATAGACCCACAAGGGCAAAATTGACTATTTTGAGATTCTGACGCACTAGCCTGATATGGATGTATTTTGAGCCAATCAAAATCAGTTTGGACCCTCGGACCAACTTTATATTTTAAAAGTTTTTCCCAGATACATTTCGAAGAAACCCAGAAAAACCCAGAAAACGTTACTATTTCGAGAAAATTTCTAAAAATAGCAGTTTTCCTAAATTTTAGGGATGAAAAACTGAGATCTGGGTTTTGTAGGTTAAGCTGTTCTTAGCAGACCCAGATCGTCAAAATTGAAAATTTTGTGTTTTGACCCCTCATGCAAGACGTGCACACCCAAATTTTGACCTTTTGACTCCGATTTAACAAGACTTTTACTCATTTCTTCAAAATGTCTAAGTGTAACAAAAATTTTAATTTTTAGGTACTACAACTCAAGGCTCGAATCGATATAGGAATAGACACGGCTGCGCAGGAGTCCGTATCGTCCCGTGTTCTTGATTGAAGTGTTGCCCTTCCAAGGCATGTAGATCGAACACCGGCTTGACATGATGCAAGTCTGTCTCAGCTGTTTTGATATAATTGTGAAAGAGAACTGATTCGGACTTGAAAACATTAGGAGTGTACTCCATTTCAGAAAACTCGAAGAATGACTGTAAACTCGCCTTGTTTCAGACAAGTCTTGAACAATTTCTATTTTTAGAATGCTGATTTTTGTGCTCCAACAAACAAATTTTTGAGAAATTTTTCTGAGATATGGGTTTTGTTCAGAATATCAATACAAGACAACCCAGATCGTCCGTTTTTGAAAATTTTGAATTTTGCCTGAAAAACAGCAAACCCTAATTTCTTCAATTTTTCTCGAAAAAAGCTGGCATCTAGGTTTTGTTCAGAATATGATTAGAAATGGACCCATTTGATTGGATTTGCAAAACCCTGACGTTTGATCGAAAAAGCAGCCAACCCTAGGTTTTTGAACTTCCTTGAAAAAAAACTATGATATGGGTTTTCTTCAAAAGACTGATTGGCAAGGACCCAGATGGTTGAAATTTGAATGCACTGAGGTTTTCACTGATATGCAAAATAAAAGCACTTGCTGCAACTTGATGAAGTTCTTGAAAAATTCTTCAGAAGATTAAGGCAAAAAGACCCAGATGACTGAAAAATTTAAAGCCTTGGCCTTCTGCTTGAAAAATTTGATCTTCTGGAACAAGAAGAATGAAAAAGCAAGGGTTTATGCTTGCTGGTCTGAAAAATCTGATGTAAAACCAGCAACTATGGATTCTTGAATCACAAAAAATTCCTCAAACTTGCTGCTCCAACTTTCTCCTCTAGATGCTACCTGCAAAAATAATGAAAAATACATTGAAAAGAAGTGTTAAATAGACTTAGGTTTTGATTTAGGTTTTGCTTTCTTTTTGCTTTTATTTTCAAAACCCTAAATCTCAGCCCCTTGAACTTGGACGCCATCCTTCTCTTCTTTGATTTTTTTGAAAATTTTAAAAACTCTTAAAAATTCTCTAAGGCATGAAGATTTGGGCGCCTTTCTTTAAGAGGGGCGCTTATTTTCACCAGTGTTAGTCAAAATTTTATCTTTTTCAACTTTTCTCCGTTTTGACATGCTACTTCACCACTGTTTTCCCGTTGACAGATTGACTCGACAGACGAGCTGAGTGATTCACGGCGGAGCCTGACTGAAACTGAGAAGGATGTTCTGGAGGCACCTCCTTCTAAAAACTTGATTTTGACCTTCGAATTCACGGGTGCACATTCCTTCTAGGGGCACTCAACTTCTTCAGTGTTAGCCATTTTTCTGATTTCCAATTTCTTCCTTCTCCCTTTGATCTTCTCTTCGATTCCTGGAATCTTCGATTCTGGGAGCTACGCTGATCCGACTGACTGTCTGAATATTTCGTTGGATAGCCAGACTGATTTTGGTGGACCTTCTTGGATGCTACTTCTGCAAATTCCATCATTTGAAGGCCTTAAAGTTTGGGCGCCTTTCCTCAACTGGGGCGCCCACTTCTACCAGACTTAGAAATTTTTTCAATTTATTCATGTCTTTCACTTCTACGGGCGATCTTGTTGAATTCTGAGCTCCGGGCGTCGGATTGATGAATGTTTGGACTCGTTGCGAAGCTGGGAGGATTTCAGGAGGGGTCTTCTGGAAACACTTCTGCCAAAAGGCAGATTTTAGGTCCTCAAAAGCTTGGGCGCCCCTGGCAAGCTGGGGTGCCCAACTTTACCAGAGTTAGTTTATTTTTTGCATTTTTCACCTTTGCTTTCGGATTTCTCTTTTCAACTCTCATCGGACCCTGTTGAGCTCTTTGAATCTGATGACTGCGAGCTCTGTTTGTTGTGCTGTATAGCTCACTGGAAAGCCTGTTGCATTCTGAAGACATCTCGTTATAACCTTGACTGCAAGTTCATCCGTTTGAAACCTTGAAAGGTTGGGCGCCTTTCTTCACCTAGGGCGCCCAGTTTCTCCAGACTTAGAAGAATTTTCAACTTTTTACTTTAACCTTCTTTGAGTTTCAGATCTTTGCTCTATACCTTCCACTTTGACTCGAATTTGCCGGAGACTGGATCATCGGATGCTCTGATGAGGATATCCATCACGAAGCTGACTGAATATTGAGCAACTTTCATTGGAGGATCAAACCCTAATTCACTCATTTGATGCCCTAAAAAGGTGGACGCCTTTCTTCAACAGGGGCGCCCAAGCTTAGCAGTGTTAGAAAATTTCATGACTTTTCAACTTTCTTCCTCGTTCCTCGTGCATGTTCATCGTTTCACCTTTTGCTGGAAGTTTAAGTGCTAAAATTGACGCCTGGCAGTCGGATGACCTCCATTGATGACCTCGAAGCTCCAGATATGCTTCTGAAAAAGCAGAATAGACCGAGTAGGGCAAAACTGATCATTTTAAGATTTTGACTACACCAGCCTGATATAGACACATTTTGAGCCAATCAAAATCAGTTCGGACCCTATCGGACCAACTTTCTATTTTTAGAAATTTTCTATTTTTAGAAAATTTTGACAGTATCCGTTTCGAAAGAAACCCAGAAAAACCTAGAAAAC
The DNA here is from genome assembly GCA_007258455.2 of Sequoia sempervirens. Classification (NCBI taxonomy): domain Eukaryota; kingdom Viridiplantae; phylum Streptophyta; class Pinopsida; order Cupressales; family Cupressaceae; genus Sequoia; species Sequoia sempervirens. Next base: position 15,770 of record VDFB02174990.1, on the reverse strand, counting down.
GCTACTAATTTTAGAAAATTTCTAAAAAATAGCAGTTTTCCTAAAATTTAGGGATGAAAAACTGAGATCTGGGTTTCGTAGGTTAAGCTGCTCTTAGTAGACCCAGATCGTCAGAAATTGAAAATTTTGCGTTTTAACCCCTCATGCAAGACATGCATACCCAAAATTTGACCTTTTTGACTGATTTGACAAGACTTTTACTCATTTCTTCAAAATATCTAAGTGTAACAAAAATTTTAATTTTGGGGTACAACAGTTATCACAGAGCTTTACAGAGGTTTATATATTCAGGGTTTGGATTCAGAAGTTGTCAGGCAGTGCAATATTCAGGGGCGCATATTCTAGGTTCTTCATCTGGCATCTTATTGAAGGCTGTACGGATTTATTGCTGTTGTAAGGAAGGCCGTACCATTCTGCTGTCAGGCCGTACCATTCACAAAGAGCCGTACTTTTTACACAGAGAAAATCGCCTTCTCTTTTGGTCATCTAGCTTCACACATTTGGGCACCTAGGTCACTGGATCATTTCTCAATCGTCTGACAGAAGGAGAAGAGCAATTTTATGACAGCCGTACCATCTCAAGCATTTTGTCAACTTGCTGCAAAATACCAGGTTTTCATTAAAATATCATTGCCTTTTTAATTGCATGTTAATGGATCTTGTTTGTAATCATTCCAGAAGATAAATAGATAATCTGGCATCAGTATTTTCAATAGATCCTATCGTTTCCAGAGTTGAATGATTTTATTTGAATTTATTATCAATTATTCTTGCAAAATCGCATTATTTCATTTATGCTCAAAAATCACAAAAAAACCAAAAACCTTCAAAAACAATAAAAAAACAGTCAGTTTTCAGAGATAGCGGAAACAGGGGTTTCTACAGATCCAAGTTGGGGATAGATATGACTTTCCGGGGTGGTATTCGGCTGCTTTCACTGGCAGAGGCTTCTTCGACTTGGCAGTGGCAGAGTCATCTAAGATCGGGAAGGCAATGAGAAATATTCATGAGGGCATCCTCAATACACTGGAGGCGTTGTTTTCTAGAAGACTAACTCCCGAAGAGGTAGAAGTAGATGGATTGAAGGGGAAATTGCAGCCTTTCTTCTCGGAGATGAGGGTGTTTGCTCAACTGGACTTTGAGAACATCTCTACATTCTCAACCATCATTCAGAGCACACAGGAGTCCATTGAGAGTTGGAGAAAATCTTGTGACAGGCAGGAGTAGACAATTGCAATCCTTGAATATCAACTCAACCTTACTCCGACAATTTCAGAGCAGGAAGTTGATGCGGTGCTGGCTAGATTTGTTGCTTATGCGGTCAGAGAAAAGAGCAATGGAAACAGAGTCATGGACGACAATCTTCTGGAAGGATAGTGGGCATTAATTTCCCATAGTGGTCAAGGAGGAATCTGCTATTCTTGTACTTATTAATTACGCCACTCCACCTTCTGGCAGTTTTTAGGGTGAATCTTGTCTAGGGCTGAAGTGGCTCGATCTGAGCCGTCCATTGTAATTTGATCTGGACCATCCATTGGATTGGCTAGCTATATAAAGGGGAGTCCCCTCATTTGTACACTAGTTAGTAGACATTAGATCGGACTAGAGAGTAGACATTTTGCTAGAGCATAGAGAGATAGGTAGAGTTAAAATAGTTTCATCGCATTGTTTGAAGGAGAAGGAAAATTCTTCCTTTGAGAATTTTGTAAGAAATTGTTACGAAGACTATCATAATGAAAGAGTTTATTGATTGGTGAATTTGTCTTTGTTATGAGCAGTTAGTGAGGTTTCTTCACCCTTCGACTTCAAAGTTAGAGTAATTTTCATGCAAGTAGTTAATTATGGGTGGTTGTGTTTGATTTAAGTGAGCTTCATTAATCCATACCACTAACAAGCTTACTGATGGTAAGTTTGTCTTGTGTGGTCAACTGGAACATCAATTAGACTTAACTTTGGTCAAGATTCATGTGTATGTATGCATCGTTTTGATGGTATTTGCATTGTTGAGTCGTGATTTGAACATCTTTTCGCTCCCTTGAAGATTGCACCAACCTTGTCGAAGCTGTCCAACAGGAGGCAAGACAACGTTCGGTTGAAGTTCATTGAAGTCAAGCTCAATACCTCTTGCATTTAGACTAGAACTCAGATCTTTTAGAACCCTACATCCATTTCAATTCAGCATATTTCTGGTTAGTATAGGAACATGCATTTCATTGCTAAATCATCCGCAAAATACGAAAATTCCCTTCCAATCATTAACTTGCTGTTAAACTGCGAACCTTTTGAACAATTGTGTAAGTTCCCTCATGAAAAACAGCAAATCACAACGGACCTACTGAGGGTATTCCAAAGCATTTCGGAACCTTGGAGTTGAACGTGCGATCTTTCTTGCAATCTTAGTGCAAAAAATTCTTTGATCAAGAGAGAATGGAGTAGCCTTCGGATTACTTTGTTCTGCTGATTGGTGTGGTCACAAAAATCACATCAACAGGACGACTATTTAAAAATAGGGGAAATTTCAAATATTTATATGATAACATTGATAAAGCATTCATCATATACATTATAGATCCTTCATACATAACATTTGTGTTGAATTGAGAGTTCACATGAGAGTCAAACAAATTAGCAAATGTAAAAAAACAATTGCTTTCATAATTCATTGTCAATATGTATTTGATTTTAAAAAATAGTATACAAGTTACAACAAAATGCTCTAAGGCTACAAGTTTCACTTTCAGCTACACTATGAAAATAAAAAAACAGATAAAGTTCCATTTTATTTCCTCCTTAGGGAAAGTTGGGGTGTGGGGGTTGTTGGCATGTGAATCAATCTTCTTTATTCAATATTAATTAAATAGTTGATGATGAATTAATTTTTTTTAGGGCTTACTATTTTTTCTTTAAACATTGTTTTATTATATGGGGATGGCCAACCGTCCCTGAGATGGTTAGGGGATGTCATAGATGTCTTTGCTTGTCCTAGGGATGGTTGGCCATTCCCTTTTGTTTCTTGGGACATCCCCAAGTTTTTGAGGACATCTCCTATGTTTTTTCAAAAATTGAGGACAGCTCGGGGATGTCCCCTAGGTGTCCCCCATCCCCAAAACGTTTCAGAAATGGGGATGCCCCAAAAAATATTGGGGATGTGTCCCCCAATTTCCCTAGAAAAAACAAAACTACTTGTTCATAGGTTTCTAACCATCACGTTTGATCAAATTGTGGTGGAATTCAGATTGTTGGAGTCTCGAAGGTTGGGTGGAGGTAGCTTTTTCATGTAAATATTTTATTTTTCTTCTTTGATTTATAGATCAAAGGTAGTGGTTTCAAACACGACCCATGGCTTATAGGTCAAGTCTGACAATCAAACTAGACAAAAGTCCTCATAACCTATGAAAAGAAGTTGGAACCTCAAGTGACGAAAGAGAGAAAGTATAAAAACGAAGAGTGGAGGAAAAGAAAGAATTGGAGAAGAGATAGAGAATGGTGAATATTAACATCTCAAGTGAATTATAATAAGGAAAGAAAACCAGTTAAAATAGATAGAGTATATAAAGGATACACTAGGGAAATATATCCACCGGAAGTGACATCGATCTTATAGCTACTGATTGCAAAAGCAAGTTAACAAAGGTAATTAGAGAAGGATGGTCAACACAAAAGTTCTAAGAAAAAGTAGTTCTTTGATTGACTAGGCATTGCATATTTGTCATTTCATTTTTACAATTTATTAAGATATTAGCAAAATTTTTTTCCACAGAATATAACTTTGTAATGTCCCCTTCTTTGGCATAGGCGTTCGAGTTGACCCTTAGCCTAATTCTTATTTCCATAGGCTATTGGGAATTTAATAAGGAAATAATTTAATTAATTAAATTAAGTTGTTTAAGTTTCACGACTTCTCAAGACGGCTAGCTTCTTGATCAAGATTCATAATAGGAGAGCGGACATTGAAAGGAACCTGAAAATGGTTAAAGATCAGACTCTGGATCCCATAAATTGATGGTCTCATGGAGGTTATTAAAATCATTCATTCATTCATTCACAAATGACTTTAATTTAATTAATTAATTAGTGAAGTGACATGACCATTTTCGGGTCAATTATGAAAAATAAAAGTAAAATGTTTATCGAAAGTTGGGAAGGATATGAAGTTTGGGAGCTGCCAATATTAAGGGGTCGTGAGATTATTTTTAACTGAAGCTATAGGGGAAAGGGACATGGGCCCCCATAAAGCACTCACTTCCGTTAAAGATTCATTAAAGATAAAACGGTAATAATCATAGAAGGCTCAAGGTGACGTAGCAAGTGTATTTGAAGAAATATATTGCAGTCACTCCATGTTGGACATGTAGTATGAAGGAAATTTAATAATTATTGCTGACTTATGCCAACCGCCTTGAGGTGTCAAGTTTAGGAGTGATGTGGAGGCAATTTGAGGTGTTTCACACAAGTATTTGGAGAAACTTAGCAAATATATTTATCTTCCACCATTCATGAAATGTTATAGATAATATCATAAGTGTAAGGAGGTCACTCCAGAAAGGGAAGTTGCAGTTAAGCTCGAAGTCTACCAGCAGAGGCCTTATCTGCAGTCTGTAGGGTCTTACTCATCACATAGAGGGCTGTAGCTAACTTCAAAGTGGTGATGCCCATCACTTATGAAGAACAAGTGCATACAAACCTTCTTCCAAATCTTTGAGAAAGGTCAGAATAATATTTAGTCTCCTTTTTCTATTAGTACATGTAAGAACTCTGTCATTTGAAAAGGGAATATGAAGAAATATTTGAATGAATAAACGGTTTTATATTTTCATTAGTTCGTCCCTTAAGTGATGGTCACATCTATAAATTTCTGGTTTTCCAAGTAAATATATAAACAACAATACCCCACTTGAGTAATTTGTCAAACATTGAGGAATTTCAAGAAAATTTTGGTAAAATACATTGCAAACTTACAAATATTCTAGATCATAGCCTTTAGTCGTTTGAAATTTGAACGTGTCTGGAATAGACCCTGTCAAATTGTTGAATGCCAAATCCCTAGGGCATAGACAATCAGTTTAAGTATATTAAAAATATAGAAAACTTACCATCGTAGTATACATGAATAGCCAAACCTATAAAAAAAATCAATATATAGATATTTAGGTGACTATACAAATTCATATATTGATTATTAGATAGAGCTACCTAGAGGGTGAGATTCTTCACCAACTTTTAAAATGGAAGATTCAAATGAATACCATACAAGTGAACTAATAGAAATTGAGGCAAATCAACTGACGGGAGGCAGCAGATTCCAAGTAAGACAAGCAAGGAGATTGAAGACATCCTAGACGAAAAAATAATTACAACTAAGCAATAGAGCTACAAACTGTTACTATTTTGATTGACACCTTTTAGTGTGACAAAACTGAAAAAAATGTATAATAAAAATGCTCTTCAAATTAGAAGTGGAAGCTCCCTTTAAACTAAAACCTAACCTAAACTACATAATATGTGCTTACATATTTACACTCTTTACAATGCTTTCTACGGTTATTTTGAGTATGCAATACAAACTAACTAAATAAAAACCTCTCTTTTTGCATTCTTAATCTAGAGCACAAGATGACTCAACACATCAGCACTGGATAAGAGATTTTTGAGCCTTTTGACTAAAAGAAATCCCTACAACTACACACTTGCATTGTTCAACTAAATGTTGAGACTGAAGAATGCTAGTACATATAAAAATTAAACAGCTATAAAAACATGATCACTAAGGTAGAACAAATAGAGGGCTCAATACAAAGCCACGATATCCAACTTCAAAAGATGTGCAAAACAAAGCTTGCAATTTTCGTATAAGCTCTTTAATATACTTCAATATACAACAAAGCATCTCAATATACACCTAGAAGAAAGACAAGTGTAATAAATTCTATTGATTAATAAAACATTGAATTTTGGATTGACAATCACAAATACTAAATGAATCACAATTTCAGCAATATGCAGGATTGACAATTACCATTGGAAATCTAAATGCAAAATAGCACTTTCTATATTGTTTTACAAAGTTATTGCATGAAAATAAATAAAATTCTAATTGCTAGTTCTACTTTTAAGAATAAATGATTGATGAAATTCAATTTCTATTACAAAATCCTATCAACTAATTCTAAAACTAAAACAATGCAAGCTCCAATTGAGTTGTAGATTGATTTTATGAAAAACTATGATTTAATGTTCCAATCTCTTGCATGGTAATAGATCTCAAAATAGCTAATTCTCTAAGTTACCGGGTTCTTCTATTTTGCCCCCCGTACCCGTGTGGGTACAATTTTGGTCTTGGTTCTTTGCTGGTTCTTCTTTGGGTTCACCCAAGGTCCTTCTTGGGCACCCTTCTATGAAGGACCCACAGGGAACCCGAAATGCCCAAGAAGGACCTTGGGCTAACCTGGGCCGAACCCATGGGGATATTTCAAAAGTTGCTAATTTGATAAGCATTAAATGAGGTTGATTTTACAATGATAGTGTTGTGACCTTTTCACACATCACCCCATTTAAAATGGGGACCCCCAAGTTTTGCTCCGTTCCTCGTCTTTTGGCTTTGGTTTTGTTTCTCTCTCTCTGTCTCTTTTTGTTGTCTGCCTTTCCGGGGATGTGCTCGTCTGTGAGCTTAAACTTGAAATTTTGGCTAAGTCTGAGAATTAGGGTTTTGAATCTTCCGGCCGGTTTGAAGTCAAATTGAGTGAGTGTGCTGCATTCAGTATACTTCCAGCAGGTTCCCAGCAAAATTTCATTGAATTCTGACAACTTACTATTTTTAGTAAGTACCTAATTTGGGACATTTTCTTAGCACTATTGAAGTTTTATCTGCCACACTGCATCTAGGACACGTCAAACTACTCGCCTACAAATTTTGAGCTGAAACGAACAACTTTCTATTTTTGGCAAGTATCACCTTCAGAAGCAGATTTAGGGTTTACATGTGAAGTTTTTCAATGCATGTCTGGAGAATATTTTTGGGTTTTCTGAGACCTACACAATGGTATAACATGTAAGATGAGATGATAAATTTCAGCAATCTTCACTTCAGAGGCTATTTTTAGGGTTTGCATGTAGGACTTTTCACCATGTCAGCATATCTTTTATGGGTTTTTCGAAAGCTTCACAGTGATGTAACATACAATCCAGGATGAGGACCTTTTTTCAAGAGCCGTCTTCGGAGGCTGTTTTTAGGGTTTGCATGCAGGACTTTTTAGCGCATGTTAGCATATTTTTTATGGGTTTTTCAAGAGCTACGTAGCAAGGTAACATGCGAGGCAGGATGATCACTTTTTCAGGCATTTACTATTTTTTGCAGGACCACTCCGACAACTACCCAGCACTTCAAAATCACGAATAGAGCAAAATGCAACAAAAACAGAGTCAAACGGAGATCATTTGAGCAACATGCAAGTCAGATTAGGGTTTCCAGCTTTGGGACCTAAAATGAGGGGTCAAATGCCAGAATCTCCGAAAACTGGTGTATCCCACTGCAATTAGTATCTTTCAAGGATTCCACTAGTGAAATTTGAAGGCAATTTGAGCACTTACTATTTATAGTAAGTCACTTCCGAAACAGGCTATAAATAGCAGGTAAGCGCGAGACACCAGTGTGAACAGGCCAGTCAACCTATGAGGATCACATCATATAGATTTCAAGTTAAACGAAATTGCAGAAGTCCTGAAACCAAGCAGTTACTATAAATAGTATATCACCTTCAGAAATAGGCTATAAATAGCAGGTTGACACAAGATGGAAAATGTGAATAGATCAACTAGATCATGAGGATCCTGTGGCAAGAATTCCAAATCAATCCAAGCTTCAGAAGAGTGAAAACCAGAAACTTACTAAATATAGCAAACCAGGGCGAGCAAGCTGAAAAATGTCTAAGTCTGAGAAAATTCCTTCACCCCCTGTGAAATGCGCCCAAGATGAAGATGGCTCATGGATGGAGAAATATGCCAAGCATGAAAATTCCTGCAAGACTAGTGAAATGCGCCCTCATCTCAAGGAAAGGTGCTTGAAAAATTTCTAAGGCATTGCAAGTTCCTGCTCACCCCCTGAAATTCACCCTAACCTTGGGAGGAGACAAGGAAAATGTTGAGTGAAGATAAATTCCTCCTCACACCCACAAATGCACCATCATCTGGAAGAGGTGAAAAAAAAATGTTTAAATCATGGAAAAGTTCCTCCTCCCACCCTCATATGCACCCAAGTCACCTTGCCTTGGAGGATATTTAAAAATATGCTAAGTGTTGTTAATTCCTCCTTGACCCATGAAATGCGCCCATCTCCAAGAGCTGTGAAGAAAAAGTAACTAAGGCATTGTTAATTCTTGAAGAGGGTCCCAAATGTGCCCATATTCAAGGTGGCTCTAGGAAATGTGCTAAGGCGTCATTATTTCCTCCTCAACATGTCAAATGTGCCCAAGGATGTTGAAGGTGGTGGATTTCTAAAAAATGTGCTAAGTATTGTTAATTCCTTCACCACTAGCTATATGTGCCCAAAGGTGTTGGCTCTTTGAAAAATGTTCTAAGTGTTAGGAATTCCTTCTCACACTCTCAAGTGCGCCCATGACTGGAGATGGATTGGAGAAAATTTATCCAAGGAAAAATCAAAATTCCTTCTAGACCTCCTAAATGTGCCCATGCTCATGGAGATGATGAAATTTTTCTAAGTATTGAAATCTCTCCTCCCCTAGAAAAATATGCCCAAGCTTGAGGGAAGGTGATAAAATTTACTAAGGCATGGATAAATTTGCAGTAGATACATCAAAATGCGCTAGCTTCATGAAGTTGAAGAAAATTGTCCAAGGCAAAGCAAGAAAAATACGCCCAGAGATGAAGAATGAAGATGAACTTTGATGGCAAAATATTTTTCTAACGTATAAATTGCAAAAATTAAAAGTACCTGTTCGTCTATAGACACATGAATTTGGTATTTTCTGAGGGAAATTCTCTTCTGGGTACTGGATATCTTCGACAAGGAGGTGATTTTAAAATTTTCCACAGCTCGCCAAGGATTTTAGGATGAAGATTTTGATGGGAGCCTAAATAATGGAATTTCCTAAGGAAAGGAATAAAAGGTGTGGTTAGAAATAAAATGCCTTGACTGGTAAATTTGAAATTGAATGCCTAGATGATTTTGATCAAATTTGGATAATCTTCTCAAGCCAGAGATGGATAAAAGCAAAGTGTCAAAGCCTTAGCTAGTGAAATGAATTTCTAAAGGGGGTGCAGTTGAATTTAATATTTTCAAAAGATGATTTAAAATGCCAGTAAAGTACGCCTAGACCAGTGGAGATGAATCTTTTTGAAATTCTAGAAGGTCAAAATGTTCCAGACGCCAGATGCCAAGTGTTGCAGCTACCTGTTGACGTGGTTTTTGTGACCGCACCAAACAGCAGAACAAAATAGTCCGAAGGCTATTCCATTCTCTCTTGATCAAAGTATTTCGTGCGCTAAGATTGCGAGAAAGTTCGCACGTTCAACTCCAAGGTTCCTTTAATGCGAATAGACCCAGTTTGGTTGATGTGTATTTGCTGTGTTCTTACGAGGGGACTTACACAATTGTTCAGACTTCTTGCAGTTAGCAGTTGGTATGTGGTTTGAAAGGGATTCTTGCGCGTATGATTTAGCGATGTGGTTCGTTTTCCTAAAACTAATCGGAAATGAACTGAATTTAAAAGAGTGTAGGGCCTAAGAAATTTATATTCTACTCTAAATGCAAGATATGTGGGATTCAGTTTTGGCAGACTTCAACCAAATTTCACCTAGCCTCACGTCGGACAGCTTCAGCAAAATCGGTGCAATCTTCAAGGGGATAGCAAAAGGTTTTCAAATTATGATTTAGCATACATACACCATCACAACGACGCATATAAGTATACAAATCACAACCGAAGTTAGATTCAAGATAATCTCCAGTTGACCACGCAAGGCAAACTTATCATCAACAAGTTGCTAGTGGTATGGAATAAAGAAGCTACCTCAACAAAATACCACACATCAAAGTAAACTACTTGCATGAAAATTAAGCTACTTGGATTCGAAAGGAAGAAGAGACCTTGCTAGCTATTCATGACAAGACGAATTCCACCATCAATGAAAAGATCTATTATCATGAAAAGTGTTACACAACAATCTCCACAAAAGTTTTCAAAGGGAAAACTTTCTTTCTCCTCCACACTAACAAAATGTCTACAATACTCTACTATGCAATCTCTCCAATCTCTAGCTCTAATGCTAATGCCTGATCTAATGTATTACAAATGAGGGGGACTCCCCCTTTATATAGCTAGCCAAGTCCCAAAAGACGGCTAGGGTTACAATTAATAGAGTGGCCAGAATCGTGCCACCTCAGCCCTAACCCTAAAAACTGCCAGAATAGGGAGTGGTACATTAAATGAATCAAAGATTCCCACTCACTCCCAAAATAGTAAATGTAATAAATGTCCACATTCAGTCTTCTAGAAGATCCTTGTCCAGCAGCGCATTCCCATCGGCCTTCTCTCTAACTGCCAACTCCACGAATCTGCGAAGTACAGCCTCAACCTCTTGAACTGAAATCGGTGGAACACAATCTAGCTGAAACTCTAATACTGTGACTGAATGCTCATGCCTTGTACAAGATTTTCTCCAAGCCATCAAGGAGTCCTGCGTGTTCTGGATCAAGGTGGAGAAAGTAGAAGTATTCTCAAAGTCATCCTATACAAAGGTCTTAACGTCTGCAAAGAAAGGCACCAGCAAACCCCTCAAATTATCAACATTAACTTCATCCGGATTCAGCCGCCTAGCAAATATGGCCTCGAAGGTATTCTGAACTCCATCTATAATGTTGGCCATAGCCTTATGTACCCTAGCTGAATCCGCCTGTGCCGCATCGAAGAAGCCACGCCTTGTGATCGCCGAAGAATACCACCTAGAGAAATCATATCGGTCATTCTCCTGAATGACACCTCCATCATCAGTAATCGCAATGGCACATGCCTTAATGCCTTGAGACGCTGGATCACCTTACTCTAATAGATGGAGACATCGCCCCAAGCATGATCCACTGCATCTATCCGTGTCAAAATACTAGAGGCCTGCTGAAAGGCAGAAGCAAGGTCCTCCATAAATTTCTCTGTCTCAGCACGAACTCCTGTGACCCATTTATCTGCCTCCTGTGCCATCCTCCCCAACTCTACCAAGCCGCTGATCGACTCTCTAGGTACATCTATTGGAGGCTCTATCACTGGTACATCCTGCCCTCGAGAACGAGATAACTGCTGTACATATCCAATTAACACCTTGTGTTCTCTCTTCAGCTTCTTATACTTCCCTTCTTTCTTGAATAATCTATCTTTGAGGGCGAGGTAGGAGTTGTCACACTCCTCTACGATCTGAGCACCAGTGGGGCGTCCCAAGTCCAAAGTGGTGACCACATAATTTTCAGGAACTGCTTCATTCCGGTCACACTCAACTCGTGGAACAGCAACGTGAAGGGTACGAGAGCCATCCTCTTCAGTGGATATCTTCGAAAATTTTCTTGCTTTCTTCTTCTGTGGAGGTGCACTGATCCTGTTCAAGAACTCCTCCATCTCAACTGCTGGATCAATTTCCTCACTAGGGCTTCTTCTCATTCTGTCCTTAAGCCAATCGGGCACATCATACTGTATGTCAAAGGGCTGCTGCTCCTCGACCTCTCTAACCTGCTCAATTTCTTCATCATTTTGGTGAGGCTCATCATCCTCAAGTGGCTGAGTATCACCGACACTATATCATCATCTTCATTCATGGCTGCCTCTAACTCTTGCTGAAACTAAGGGTCAGTAATAGTCCCCTCATCATCATGCTGATCAATCCTAACAGGTACATTGGCACTCTGGCCAACTGACTCCCTCCGTGGAGGCTGATTATCCTCATGTACTACTTGCACCTGATTCAATGCAACCCTCTGATCAGCAAATAAAGAGACCTCCTGTATGCTTGGAGAACGTGTCTCCAAGGGTGTTGCCACTGTGACTCGTGGAGGCTCTGGTTGAGTAGGCTCCTGTCGAACTATTTCTTTCTTTCTGGACTCTGGACCTCTTGTAATCTGTTTCTTCCTGCCAGTGGTGGGCGTCCTGTGATCTCCCATCATGTTTTAAGTCAAGGCAATTGACCTACTCTTTAGCCTGTTCACACGCCTATCAACCCAAGCTCTAGTAAATGTCATGACTGGGATAGAAAGTGTATCCAAATCTGCAACCTCGGGCTCTGACCAATCGAGAGGTGGAAGTGGAGTATCTCTAACAGCCGCATAATCCGGATGTACAACATCCATATCCTCGTTCACCTGGTCCGGAACTGGAACAACCTCACACTCCCTGATCAGAGTAATGGGCAACCGAGAAAACATCCTTTTCCTTACTTCAATCTCATCTGTTGCATCAGCCCAATAATCCTCTATGGTGGCCTTATGTTTAAATTCTTCTGACAACACCCAATTGATGTTATGATGTGGGTCGTAGTGCTGTCGGCTAGTATGATATGAGAAATGATAAAACTGCAATTCACTTTCAGCTTCTCTAGCTGCCTGTATCGAGGGACATACCTGATCTTTTCAGTGACCGTTGGCCTATTCTGGAGACCCGTAGGCTAGTCGGAAGGTAAAATTAGGGTTTCCTATTTTGAAGGAAGTTCTTGCTTGGAGTTGGTTGTTCGATGGTGGATTCTTTCTGGGTTTTCAAAGAGCTTTGCAATAGTATATTCTTCTTGGCATTCTGAGCATCTTCAAGAATTTACTATTTTTAGTAAATTCTATTTCAGGCAGTGAACCTGTTGGTCTTGGCACAGTTGACCTTCCTCTTCAGTTGACTCAATTGGCTTATTCAGTTTCTAGCTTCAGAATGCAATTTCGGAGAGATAAGCTCATTCTATTTAATAGCATTATATTTTAATGTTATTTTATCACCTTGGCCTAGTCTATTAACTTAATGTTATTTTAAAAGGTGGATTTGAAGGGTGGCACCATCATTAAGTTAATATTGAATTTATTAAGGATGTTTTAAAAGCTTTAAGTGGGACGCCATTTCCAAGGTTATAAATTATTAATTAAAAGTCAAATTTGCAGCTTGAAGAAAAGGACGCCATTTGCTGAAGGATTAGGGTTTGACTTTTAAAAGAAGGTTAGGGTTTCGAGAAAGGTCAACGGAAAATTATAAAAGGAAGCCTGGGGTTCTCATTTGATCATCTTATGACTTGAGGAATGTTATGCTGCCGAAATGGTATTGGGATTGCTTCGAGGAATGAATGCCTCCTAGCCTTGGCTCGACTTCTTGCTTGAAAGATAGCAACTAGTGGAGAGTTAGTTTGTAGTTGAGTGGATTTTTGCATTGTAGTAGTTGTTTTGCATTTGTAGTTCAATTTCTAGCATGTTAATGAAGTTTTGGAGTTGCTGATTTAGTATAGCTGCATGTTGTATTTGCTCATAAGTCAAAAAATAAAAATATATTCGTTCTGGGTATTGGCTAGAACCATTTCTATGCCCTAGGCGCCCATTTGTGCAAATTTTGGTGATTTATAATGAAGAATCTGATTTTATCTTGTTGGTAGAACATTTCTAGAGGCTGTACCATTCTGTTCCGCCTGGCAAGTGTTTAGAAAAAAAAATACTTCAATTTGTCAGCTGTTTCTTTGTCTAGTCTTCATTGTCATCATCCTAGCATTCGTTTGCATCAAGTCTCATGTCATTCTGACAAGTATTGAGTGAGTTGTGAGCATTTTAGTGGATTTTAGGGTTGCTGGTTTTGCATTTAAAGGTGCAGATCTGATTTGATCAGAATCTTAAATCTGGTTTTTGAGAGAAGAAATCAGTTTGGTATTTCCATTAAGCAAGGAGAATTCTATATCTAAATGCTCGTTGAATTGTTCTAGCTCTATGCTCTTGGCAGGCGAATTCTCTATCATATTGTAAGCTGACAGTAGTACTGGCAGCAGTTCTTAATCTTGCTTAATTATCTGATTTGTAATGCTCATCTTTACATTCTGTAATTGCCTTGTAATATCTTACATCTCCGCCCTATGGTAGCTCATTTCCCATTCCGGGTTAGAAAGCACATTCTGGGTGTCGAGTTACTTTCCGCATTCTAGCTTATTTCCCTTAATCGCATTGTAATTCTTAGCATCTCCGTCATATGGTAGCTCCCATTCCATCTCGGTTTGGAAAGCACATTCTTGACGTCGAGTTATTTCAGCTTATTAGTGATAGGGATCCTCTGACCATATGATCGTCCTTCGCGGGCACATTCTTGGTTAGAGTTTTTGCATAAGCATTTCAATTCAGATCCTCTGACCAATGCTCACACCTTGCCCACATTGGGATCCTGGTGTACATTCTGGTTAGAGTTCCTTCAGCATCGTTTTGGTTTAGATCTAACCTTAACGGGTGCATTGGTTTGTAATTTGCAATTGAAAAAGTTGAAAAAATTTGGCTCGGAATATTTCAGAAATGATAAAACTGCAATTCACTTTCAGCTTCTCTAGCTGCCTGTATCAAGGGACATACCTCATCCGAGTTGCCCATTACAATTGGAAATTCTACCCCTCCTTTCTTTTTCTTCTTTTGGATTTTATCAAAGGCAAGCAGTTGCCTAGATATCTCTAGCATCAATATCTTATCTGTTGGGTACTTAGGCAGCCTATATGGGTATGATGAGAATTCTTGCAGCCTAATGTAAGAGAATCTCGGAAATTGTATGAACCAACACCCATACCTCTCAATTAGCTCCTGGGCGTCCCTCGAGATTTTGTGATGTAACCGCTCCTGAAGCAACCTCGTGATGTACATGGTGAATGAGTCGTTGACACGCTTGTAGTGGGTTGTGCTCGCCAAATGCAACTGTGGACATGCTTCATAGATTTTGAACTGATGAGAGCCACAGCCGACAGGCTCCTTGTAAGATATCCCCCTGTACTTCATCATCCGTGCCAACATGTAGATGATGTAAGAGCTCATGTAAAATGTCTTCGTTCTTCGAAGGCTCAAGAGATGCTCATGCAAGTTATCACTGATCATCTCGGCCCAATTATAATCTTTTCCTTCTAGCACCAGGTTGATGTAATAAAACATCCAGGGCTCAAAAATAAATGACTGTGCACAGCCTCCAACCCGACTCAGTATCATGATGAGATCACAGTATTCTTGCTTCAAGTCCTCCGCTATGATCTGCTTGGGCAACTTAGTTCAATTTCTAGCATGTTAATGAAGTTTTGGAGTTGCTGATTTAGTATAGCTGCATGTTGTATTTGCTCATAAGTCAAAAAATAAAAATATATTCGTTCTGGGTATTGGCTAGAACCATTTCTATGCCCTAGGCGCCCATTTGTGCAAATTTTGGTGATTTATAATGAAGAATCTGAATTTATCTTGTTGGTAGAACATTTCTAGAGGCTGTACCATTCTGTTCCGCCTGGCAAGTGTTTAAAAAAAAAATACTTCAATTTGTCAGCTGTTTCTTTGTCTAGTCTTCATTGTCATCATCCTAGCATTCGTTTGCATCAAGTCTCATGTCATTCTGACAAGTATTGAGTGAGTTGTGAGCATTTTAGTGGATTTTAGGGTTGCTGGTTTTGCATTTAAAGGTGCAGATCTGATTTGATTAGAATCTTAAATCTGGTTTTTGAGAGAAGAAATCAGTTTGGTATTTCCATTAAGCAAGGATAATTCTATATCTAAATGCTTGTTGAATTGTTCTAACTCTATGCTCTTG